>PVJS01032075.1:0-23004 GCA_004027185.1 Glis glis | reverse complement strand
TTTATCAAAACTTACTAAATTATACTACTAACATCACTTAATTTCACTATATATAATTTTAAGAAGAACCATAAAAATACTAAATTCTAGTTAGTAAATTTGCTTTCTGCAGGAATGAGTTAGCAATGATTCCTTTCTGTATGAACATGTGTGTGTGTGTGTGTGTGTGTGTGTGTGTGTGTGTGTGTGTGTGTAAATAATGAGAGTCAGATTTCTCATTTTTGGAGAAGGCAGGGGTTTGTTTGTTTGTTTGTTTGTTTGTGTGGCACTGGGGATTGAACCCAGGGACATTCTACCTCTGAGTTATACCCCCAGCCCTTTTTATTTTTTGTTTTGAAACAGGGTCTCACTAAGTTGCTGAGGCTGGTCTTGAACCCTCAATCCTCCTGTCTTAGCCTCCCCACCAACCCCAGCTAAAAGGCAGTTTTGAATATGGAAAGGGAAGAGTAGAATAGACCCTGAAGTATCAGATTAGAATTGGGGGAGGGTATTGATGTAAAAGCATGTTTTAGAATATAGGTTGATCGCCGGGCGTGGTGGCGCATGCTTGTAATCCCAGTACTTTGGGAGGCGGAGACCGGAGGATCCGGGTTCACGGCCAGCCTCAGCTCGCTCTCTCTCTCTCTCGCTCTCTCTCTCTCTCTCTCTCTCTCTCCTTAGTGAGACCCTCCGCAACTTCGTGAGACCTGGTTTCAAAATAAAGTATAAAAAAATAGGGCCGGGGGGGTAGCTCGGAGGTAGAACACCCCTGGGTTCAATCACCAGTACCGCAAAAAAAAAAAAGAATATAGGTTGATAAGTAGATAATAAAGGCAAATGATAAGTGGAGAGGAGAGAGAAAGAGATAGAGATAAAGACATAGAGAGACAGAGGATGGATAGATGTTTTCTAATTATGCCCACTAAAAAAGGCTTAGAAGCAATAGCTCCTGTAATAATGAGCACACAAAGAGAACATATGTTGATTTCTAAATCATTCTCCACTTAAAGAAAACAGGGTTCTTTGGTGAAGTAGCTGACTCAAGAACTAAGGCAAAGAAAGGACAAGATGAGCCTTTAACATCTTGTTGTGCCAGAAAATAAGTAAATGTTCCAAGGTCGAGGGGGACATAGTAAAAAGACATAAGAACCTGGTCAAAAAGCTATCACTAGCCAAATATAGCACAAATGAGTGCTGAAACATATAATCCAAGTAAAGGAATATAAGACATTGAATAAGAGAAGTTCATGAGTTCATAGTATATAAATAAAATCATAATACATAAAAAATGGGGGAGAAGGGAAAGCTCTTATCTACAGAATAATGGCAGCTCATAAAACATAGAAGGAACGGTGGTATCAGAAATCTATCAATGGAAGCTAAAATTAGTGGTTGGAAATTTGATAAGGAACAGCATATTTCTATAGATTTAAAGCATCTCTCCACAAAGTATTCATGAATTATAAAAGAAGAAAAGGAACTTCATACTGGAAAGCCACACAGCTACCATTTTAATCAAGTGATCAAGGTTCAACATAAACTTTGTGTGTGTACTTGTGTTTGTATAAGTATGTGAGGGAAGAAAAATGTTATGAGAGAGAATAATAAAGCAAGTAAAGGAAAATGTAAAACATTGGTGCATATGGGTAATAGGTATTGGGAGTTCTTTGCACTATAATGGAAACTTTTTTTATATGTGTGAAATTATACTGAAATAAAAGAAAATGATGGTACCTTGCCTCACAGTAGCAGTGGTGCATGTCTAAGAATCATACTTATGAATATATTTCAAAAGCAGAATCACAAGGATTCCATGATGGATTTGCAATGGCACGAGAAAGACAAGAGAGCCAACAGGAGGCTCCCAAGATTGGAGATCAAAGCACTTGGAAGGAAGAAATAACCATCTATTGAGATGGGAAAACTGTGGGTGGAAAAAGCTTGCGGAGGTGGAAATCAGGAATTTAGTCCAGAACATAAGTCTGAAATGCCTATTAGCCATCCAAGCAGAGCTGTTCAGTAGGCCATTGGAATATATATCTAAAGTTTGGGGAAGAAGTCTGTGCTGAAAATATAAATTTGCTAGTCATCAGTTTATTTAAAGCCATGCTGATGTAGGCAATTAACATAGATAACTGACTTCTCAGCTACTCCTTCTGAAGACCTTCCTGCACTTAAGTATGTAACAGCACGTAAACCCACAGTCTGGAGTTAGCTGTTGGCATACTCATGTAACAGTTCAATATGTTCCCCTATCTAATTTATTCACCTAGACTTTGTAAAATAAGCATTTATTGAATATCCTCAGTATACAGTATAAGGCACCATCTCCGTGTGCTATGGTGCAAGCATCAACATGCCTAAAAGATTCCACCTAGGTGATATGAATTCGTAGGTAGAATAAGTAAATCATGTATCTTGTCCTGCTGCCTAAGTGATTCATAGAAATTTATTGCCCTGATACATTACAAAGATGTTTTAGGTAATATTAAGCAATGCCTTTGCAAGAGAAAACACATAACTGCATTTTCTCACCACTTCTGGGAGGCCAAGGGACAAAGCTTATCACTGTTTTGTTTACTTGTTTTTTAAAAATAAACCTCCTGCTCATGAAAGGTTACAATAAATTGGAGGAAACTTAACCCAGCGTCCCCTAGAAGTAAGTTTTCTATGTCGAATCAACCCATGATTCCCAAACTAAACAGTTATGGAAAATTTTACTCAAGTGTTTGGTTGTTTTGTCTTCTTTCTTTTTTCCTTATCTTTTCTTTTTAATTTTATTGTACAATTAAACACGAATACAGAAAACCACACAAAACAAATGTGTAGCTTGCTGAATTATTATAAGGCCAAGCCCTCCAAAGTCATAAAACAGAACTTCATTCACCAGTTATCCCAAAGGCCCCCTCAATGTCCCCTGGAGCAATTCCAGCCGCTCTCTTCCTCTTAAGTAACCGCTGTCCTGACTTGTCCCTCTGGCCCCTGTATTTGCTGCAAGTTGGAAGCTGAATCCAGAGACAAGGTCAGACTCAGCTCCATCCCCTTATCACATCTATAGGTGGTGTTTTTGAAGATGACAGAGGCACATAATATCTAGTTGGTCTCTTTTTGCAATTTTAGATACAGTTGACAGTTAATGCCAATAGTCACTCCTTAGAGGTTGCAAGGTGCTGGCATTCTTGTTCTATCATTTCTTTTTCATGCATTGGTTGGAGTACTTTCTTACAGAGAAACATCTTATCCATTATTTGGTTACACAGTGGGATAGTTCCTATAGGAAAGGAAGGATGAATGCTTGGTTTCTCAGCTCTGTTTACCATTTTCAAGATAATTATTTGGTTTCCTATCATCCTCCCAAAGTAATTGCTACTTTTCATACTTCCATTACTTCTCATGGATTTAAACATATTTCGATGAATTAAAACCATTGCAATTATCACTAGAAACTCAAAATTTCCCATCTTTGACCAGGGGGAGCCTCTTCAAGTTGATTCCTGAGTACTTTAGACATAACTCTAGTAGTCTTTGACAGTTTCCTTGATATCTAGTATGGTAAGATGGTCCAGGGTCTTCTTGTTCATTACCTGCCCCACACCTGGCACCAGCCATTTCTCCAAAGAGACCCGATCCCTTGTAGTGATGAATGATATTGCAAGACCACAATCTGGATGCTATCAATGATAATATCAGTGTAGATTATTATATCTAGGTCTTTGCAATAGATATATCTGGAAATAAAATAAGATAAAGTACCTTATGGGTTTGTTTTAATACTGGCAATTCAGTTTTGAGTTTTAATCTCTACTACTTCAGTATCATCTTCTTCCACTCAAAGAATCCTGCTTTGCAAGGACAAAGGAAGTGACAGAATTAATTATGTCATAATTGTTTATTTATTCTATTCTATATTATACAGCTAACAGTCAGAGTAGCAGTATTAAGACTAATACTAATATGGTCGGTGAAATTATTCCCCCTCTCCATTTTAAACAGCTGTGCAATATTTGCACAATAAGAGGATACAGCCTTAAGTATTATTTCTTAGCCCTCAGCCTTAGTTCTAGAAAACCTACATACTTAATGCTTACCAAAGACCATTATACCCCCAGTCAGTATCTGCAAAGCTATTTCGTTATCTGAAGCTCAGTTTCTATATTTCTCAGGAATGGTCATGGAAACAATATTCCCTGGGTTCTCTCTGTGCCCATTATACTTGAAGTTTATGCTGAATATGAAATCTTTGGTTCATACTTGCTTCCTTGAGGATCTTAAGTGCTATGCCATAGTCTTTTTGCATAATGCATTAAGGAAAAAATATAATATTCCAATTTTCTTTTCCTCATAAGTAATGCACTCCCTTTTCTATATATTCAAAGAATTTCTCCTAATTTTGGCATGCAGTGATGATTTTTACCTGAAACAATTATTACTGTAGTTTGCCAATATTTCCTTTCACACTTATTACTCATACTTCTACCTTAAGAAAGTGTTCTCCCTTTTCCTCTATTTATTTCTTTGTTCAATTATTTATTTATATTAGTACAGACAACTATATATTCACTTTATCTTATTCACTACCATCATTCTTTATTTTCTGCTCAAATTTGTTTCAGATTGGGAGACCGTGATGTTGATTTTATTTTTTTTTTAAACTTTGCTAGCTTGATGTGTAAAATCCAACCCAAGTAACAAGAAAATGCTCAATCCTCTCATCAGGTTGTTGCCTCCTGGTCTCCCATGTGGATGATCTGGAGCTGCCCTGCTGCCAGGCCATGGGGATTGGACTTTATTCAATAGATGATGGTGATACTTTTTATATTACAATTATTGAAAACCAAAAACAGCCAAGAGTGAGACCTGCAAATAAGAAAACATCACTTCAAGACAGGCTGAAGTTTGGAGCCTGCAGTAGACAAGGTGTCTGCACTCTAACACGGCAGTGAGCACCGAAGAAGAGGTATTTAAGAGAAGCAGGAGCTACAGGTGAGAGACAAGAGGAGAGACCATTGATATCACATACTACACAGGGGAAATTGCTGTGGAGGCCTGCTATGTGCCAGGTGCTATACCAAGCATCATTTCACTTCCTCTTCCCAAGTCACCTCTGTGGTTAGCACCCTCACCAAGCACAGCCATCTCTACATGCTTGTCCCTGTTCCCTAGACTATAGCACCCCTGCAACAACCTCTAATGACTCTGAGCCTTGGATCACTCTCCAAAGACCCCCAATTCTTGGAGCATCTGAGTCACTGTGTCATGTAGGTGGCATGACAGCAACATAACCCAAGGGAAGAAAAACAAATCTGCCCTTTGCCTTCTGTGGTGGGTCCTTGCTTTGCCACTTTCTTACAGTTCCCTCTTGATAAAAAAAAAACATGTTTATAAAGAGGGGAAGATAAGTGGATGACTTTGGATGACAAGTGTCTCATCCAAAATTATAGATAATGATGAAAGGAATCTCTCAATGCTTATCACTTAAAGAGCATTTGGAATTATTATGACTTATAATATGCATTTATGTACTCTTTTCAAAAGGATTGTACCAAGGTGAGTGTGGTGGTGCATACCTGTAATCCCAGTACTTGAGAAGCTGAGACAGGAGGATTGCAAGTTCCAGGACAGCCCCAGCAACTAAGCAAGACCCTCAGCAACTTAGAAGGACCATGTTTCAAAATTTAAAAATAAAAAAGGGGCTAGGGGTGTGGCTCATTGGTAGAACGCCCCTGGGATCAATCCCTAGTACCACACACAAACACACATAAAAGGATTGTTCCAATTTACACTTAGTGTTTAATGACAGGGGCTGGTTAACTCAATAGTAATTTTCAATTTCTTTTCCTCTTACAACTTTGTACTACAGAGGCTAGAAAAATGAAACACTTAATTTTCCTGCTGCCTTTGCAGCTAGTAGTGACTTTGTGATACAATGGGACATAAATAGTAGATTGCAGGGAGAGGGCTTTGAAAAGTTAAAGGCTATATGTCACAAACATATAGCCAACATCATACTGAATGGGAAAAACCAAAAGCATTTCCTCTAAGATTGGGAACAAGACAAGGACTTCCACTCTCACCATTCTTATTCAACTTAGCTAGCCAGAGCAATTGGGCAAGAGAGAGAAAAGGCATAAACATAGGAAAGGAGGAAGTCAAATTATTCCTGGTTGTAGGTGATATGATTTTATAGAGAGAAAATCCTAAAGACTCCACAAAAAGACTATTAGAACTGTTAAACAAATTTAGTAAGGTAGCAGGATACAAAATTAACATGCAAAAATCAGTAGCTTTTCAATGTACCAACAATGAACTTGCTGAGAAGAAAATCAGAAAAGCTATCCTATTCGCAGTAGACACACACACGCACACACACACACACACACACACACACACACACACACACACATACACCTCTAGGAATAAACCTAACTATGGATGTGAAAGAGCTCTACAATGAAAATTACACTGAGGAAAGAAATTAAAGAAGACATTAAAAGATGGAAAGTGCTCTCATGTTTGCAGATTTTAGAACTGATATTGTTAAAATATCCACACCATCCAAAGGGAGCTACAGATTCAATGCAATCCCCATCAAAATGTAAATGATATTCTTCACAGAACTAGGAAAAAAATCCAAAATTCATAAGGAAGCAAAAAAGACCCCAAATAGCCAAAGCAACCCTGAGCAAAAGGAGCAAAGTTAAAGGCATCAAAACACCTGATTTCAAGACATAGTGTAGAGCCACTGTAACAAAAACAGCATGGCATCGGCATAAAAACAGTCACATAGACCAATGGAACACAATAGAGGACCCAGAAATACATCCATGAATCTTTAGCCAACTGATTCTTCACAAAGGTGCCAAAAATATACATTAGATAAAGAATAGTCTCTTCAATAAATTGGGCTGACAAAACTGGATATCCATATGTAGAAGCCTGAAATTAGACCCCTATCTCTCACCCTGTACTAAAATCAACTCAATGCAATTTAAGACCTGAAGTCGGGCTCAGTGTAATCCCAGTACTTGGGGGGCTGAGACAGGAGGATCATGGGCTCAAGACTGCCTTCAGCAACTTAGTGAGACCCTCAGCAACTTAGTGAGACCCTGTTTCAAAATAAAATATAAAGGGGATGAGGGTTTAGCTCAGAGATAGATTGCCCCTGTGTTCAATCTCTAGGATTAAAAAAAAAAAAAGAAACTAAAAGTACTAAAGGGAAACACTTCAAGATGTTGGCACTAGCAATGATTTCCTGGACAGGACTCCAAAAGCACAGGAAACAAAAGCAAGAATTGATGAATGGGATGACATTAAATTAGAAAGGTTCTGCACAGCAAAGGGAACAATCAACAGAGTGAAGAGACAATCTACAAAATGAGAGAAAATCTTTGCCAGTTATTCATCTGTCAGAGGATTAACATCCAGAATACATAAATAATTTAAAAAATTTAACTACAGAAAAGGTAGCTCAATTTAAAAAATGGGCAAATGATCTGAACAGACACTTCTCAAAAGAAGAAATACAAATGGCAAATAAATACATTTAAAAAACCTCAATATCTTTGGCTATCAGGGACATGCAAATCAAAACTACATTGAGATTCCATCTCATCCCATTTAGAATGGCTATTATTAAACAAATACATAAACATATAACAGATGCTAATGAGGTTATGGAGAAAAAAAGAACTGTTATACAATGTTGGTAGACACATGTAAAGAGTATGGAGGCTTCTTAGAAAACTAGAAATAGAACTGCTATATGATCCAGTGATCCCAGATCCAAAGGAAATTAAGTCAGCATGCAAAAGATATACCTGCATACCTGCATACCCGTGTTTACTGTGGCACTATCCACAATAGCCAAGGTACGGAATCAGCCTTGGTGCCCATCAACAGAGAATGGATAAAGAATATATGGTGTATATACACAATGGTTTATTATTTGACCACAAAGAAGAATAAAATCCTGCTATTTGCAGGAAATGGATGAAACTAGAGGACATAGTGTTAAGCAAAAGAAGTCAGGCACAGAAAGACAAGTATCACATATTTTCTCTCATTTATAGAAACTAAAGCAAAAACCAACTGATCTGAAAGTAGGAGGACTGGGAAAAGTGTGGGAAGCTGGGCTGGGGAGCCAGCCAAGATGGCGCCGTGGCGGGCTGCCAAGTCTCGTGACCCACGCTTGTTTGCCAGACCTAGCACATGCGCAGTTGAGAAGCGCACGCGTTTGGTGCATGCTCATTGCGTGCTTGATGCTGGAGAGCCTATGAGAGGAGGCCTGGCCTGCGTGTATGTGGCGTGAGAGAGGTGTGATTGGAGGATTGCTTCTGGCGTGATTGGGGAGGGGTTGCTCGTACATAATATAAGCGGGATGCAGAGGTCAATAAAGTGGAAGCTGAGAGATGTAAATGAAGAGGAAGCTGAGAGAGAGGAAGCTGGGAGGAAGCTGCACCATCTGTACTGAAGTGTCTGTGTGTCGTCTTTCCTGGACTCTGCCGATTGGAGTTCCAGGATTGCGTCAGAAAAGGTTGGGGGTGGGGAAGAGAATAGAGTGGGAGAGAGAGCAGAAGGGCAAGTAGACACGATCCAAACATCATGTATGCATGTATGGAAATATCAGTGAAACCTGTTAATTTGCACAATTAATATGTGTTAGTAATTGTAATAGTAATCATAAAATGAATTCCCATTTTTGGGGGGGTCAGTCAGTCATTGTCCTATTAATGCCTTCAACTGATTGGTAGAGTCCCACCCACATTGTGGAAGGCAATTTGTTTCACTCAAAGTCTACTGATTTAGATATTAATCTCATTAAAAATCGTCCCAATGGGAACATCCAGAATAATGTTTAAGCAAATATCTGGGCACCATGGCCCAGCCAAGGTGACACCCAGAATTCCCTATAATTTAGGTTTGTGTTACTTGAACCCCAAAGCACTCCTGATACATAGTGATGTTTAAAATCTGTGCAAACTACCCAGACATTCCAAACATTTATCATCTTCTCAGCCACAACCACACGAAGTATTTCCCTACTCTCTTTATTTTTCATTTCCTACATTCCCAAGATCTACACCTCTGAAAATCCTGCCACCACACTGTATATCAAAGCCCGAGGAATGCTCATAAAGATGTACATACTTTTAGACAGAGGACTTTCCCCCTTACTCCTATTCAAACATTTGCTGTGACATATGATATCTAGTGTGATAGCCACTGACAGTTGGCATGTGGGCCAGTCCAAACTGAGATGTGCTGTAAGTACAAAATACACAATGAATTTTGAACCCTTAGTGACAGAAAAAGGAATGCAAAATAGCTCAATTGTTAAAATACCGATTTCTTGTTGAAATCAGATTTTAGACAGATGAAATCAAATTAAAAAAAATTTAAATATAATTATAATCAATTATACTTGCTTCTTTTTACTTTCCTAGTGTGGCTACTAGAACACTTGAAAAAACACATGTGAATTGCATTTGTGGCTAACATTATTTCTATTGGACTGACCTAGTATAGATGTAGAAAGAATTTTCTTGAAAATGCAATGTTATTTTTGTAATTATTAATATTACATGTACATTTTATTTGGATTGTAAAATTTTATTAAATTAGTCTAAAATCCAGGTTGATTTATTTGTTTTGTAAGGGCTAGCTGAAGCACCATTAATTGAGGAAAGCAAACCTTGAAATGAAAAATCATATGTGCAACGAAAGGGTTATAAATACAGGGAATCAGCACTTTGCATCCAGAAAGTTTAGCAACTTTCCCAGCTCACTGAATTGTGGGAACTCAGCTTTTCCAGGGAATAAATATGCTATTTTTAACATTTTTATTATACAATTTGTCACAAGCTGTCTCATGAGACTATCAACAATCAGTTTCAAACAGAATCCCACCACAAACACTTCTCCACATGTGACTTGAACATCTGGCCCGCTGCAGCCTCCTCCAGTCAGGCGCGGTCTGACTTTGATTCTAGCCCTCCTGAAAGCCTTTGTCATACCTCCCACACGGGGACAGCCGGTGAGAACCGTCGCGGGGAGGCCCGCCTTTGGCAAGACGGCATCCTAGGCTGCTGTTCCCTCCTCACTCGGGGCTGCGGGCCCCTCCGAAGGAGGCATGAGCGGCATTCCACGGACATCGCTACGCCTTGATTTATGTGGCATGTTCCCCAGTGGGCTAAGATGAAAGCTTTAGTCTAGAAAAGTCAGCCAGCACCTCCCAGCTGAAGATCACAGTACCTGCGCTGAGCAGAGTGCCAAGCAGGAGGTGCACATTCCTGAGGGTCCAGGACGGCTGGCTCCCGGCTGCCAGAGTGGAGAAGGCACGTGTGCTCGTCCAGCCAGGAGCACAAGGAAAGCCCTGACACCCAAGAACCCAAGACAGGGTGACCGAGGGGCAGTGAGAGACCCCAGGAGGGTCTCCTCTTTCTGCTCCACTTTTTTGTTTTTTGTTTTTTTTTTTTTTGGTACTGGGGATTGAACCCAGGAGTGTTCGAGCTATACCCCCAGCCCTTTCTATTTATTTATTTATTTATTTATTTATTTATTTATTTTTAATTTTGAGACAAGGTCTCACTAAAGTCGCTCAATCTGTCCTCAAACTCGCGATCCTCCTATCTCAGCTTCCCAAGTACTAGGATTACAAGTGTAGGTCACCACATCCGGACTGCTCCAGCCTTTCTGAAAAGCTAGACACTGAACATTAAAAACCCTCTGATGTCATTGTCTGCTAAGCAAGCTCCATGGTAAATTCTTTCCTACAGGGAAGAAATTCTTAATGAAGTTAGGAAAATGGTTCCTAAATTAGGCTTTCCATGTACAAATTTCAAAACCAGTTTTTCTTCACATGAGAGGCACATGTAAAATAGTCTTGTTCATACTGAGGTAGTGTTCAGAACAGCACCTGTGTGCTCAGTAGTAAACGCTCGCTGACACTTTGGCGCACCCATACTAAGTAGACACCCCATTTCTCACTGTACAGTGACTTGCACAGGCAGGCTGAACGTAAACTTTGGTTCTCAGCAATGATAGCAAGACTCATCAGAAAGCATGGGCCTCAACAGGAAACAGGTTTTGTCTCTACAAGGTCTTTATCAAAGCATTTGAAAATATTTAAGCAGAATCGATATGAATAAATTTTACCTTAAGATTAAATATGTTTGTATGAATAGATACTATTCCTTATATTTTATAACCCCAGCCCTATTTTGTTTTTATTTTGAAACAGGGTCTTGCTAAGTTACTGAGGCTGGCCTTGAACCTGAAATTCTTCTGTCTCAGCCTCCCAAGTACTGGGGTTATAGGTGCACGCCACCATGTCCAGCTCCTTCATTATCTAAAATATTAATGTGCATGTAGCTTTTAGCCACACTCAAAATTGTATAAAATAAATGACAGAGAAGATAGTGAAACTTTCAACTGAAGTCCAATTTAATTTTAATTAAATTGCCACCATAACTTTGTCTTAACTACAGTGACAAGATAACAATGTAGCATATGTGCATATTTTGCACCTAAGAAGCAATTTTTATTTCAACTTTGGGGGGGAGTATTATGTACTTTTATGCTATTATTACATAGTTTTTATAATATTCCTTTCTGTGAATATTTGATGAATGGTTGAATGAATGAATGCAATGATACAGAGAAAAAAAAAAGGAATTCTGCAAAAGCCAATATAGCATTTATTTTTACTGGGAGGAAGTTCTCACAATATGCTTTTTTAGTACCTAGTGAGAATTCATGTGACTTGTTGGAAAGGTTTGCCCACCATTTCTTGCTGGTAAATGATCTCTCACATCAACAGGGGTCACATGTTTGCTGGTTTTTCCCTGCGTGATGGGCAGCCCCAATCTGGGAAGGAGACAGCATGGCCACCTTGCACGGTCATGATCAAGTTCTCCCTCTTGATAATGATGCTGGTAGGCAACAGATGGAATATACAGTTTAAAAAAGAACTAGGCAGGTTATTAACACTTCGTAGTACTTATTTCAACATTTCACTGGTTTTTGTCTGTGCTGAAATCCTCTGTAACCACACAGACTGTATTTGAAGAGGTAATTTAGTTCATTGTTAGAGACCATGAACATCTTTCCCCATAAAAATTGCTCTAAAAGGTGAGTGGGCTCCTATGTTCATCCCAGAGCCTATTCATATTACACTGAGGGTGACACTCTTCATGTTTGCAATGACACACAGTTGAAAAGAATAGTATTATAAATTAGTCATTGAGAAAGAAAAATAATGAAATATATAAGAAATATTTCCATTTGAAAGCTGGAACTTGAGAGATTTAAACTTCCTAGAAAAAGATAAGGAGATAGAACCCTATATGTATTTTCAGGGATTTTAGAGGCTAATTGGACTATTTTTTATGATGCCTATTTTCAGTTACAATGCTTTTCCTTTTGTTTTGATGGGGATAATTGAATCTATCCATTAATTGGGTTGTTGGCTCCAGGAGCTCAGGGACTTGTCAGTTTTACTTGCCATCATGTCTCCAGCACTTTGAACAGTCACTGAAATATAATAACTGCTCAGTAAATATTTATTGCATTCATTCAACAATTCGGCAAACATTTGTTGAGTGCCTGCCATTATAAAGAAGCTGGAAGTAGAAAAAAAGCTGAGGAAAACCAAAGACTCCACTTTCACAGAGTTACCATCTTATAGGGAAAACTCATAAAAGAATCTCAGAAATGAATGCAAACATTTAAAGTTAGCTCAGTGCTCCAAAGGAAAAAATGATTCCACATGATTAGTACACAAATGTTTGGCTCAAAATGCCATGAAGAAGAAATATAATTCTCCTGGGAATTCTGAGAGGCCAAGGGGCAAGAGGACAGGAGGTTATAAGAGTGTGCGCATAAATGACCATGAACTTTCCAGAAAGGCAGTGAACTGAGCTGAGAGAACAGGAGGAAGTGAAGTGCCTAGCACAGTCTCAGACAATGCCCCAGGCCGGGGTGGGTGCAAGGAAGGAAGTGGGAAGAAGGGACCTCCTGGAGCACACAGCCCTGCTGTTGAGTGGGTCCTTGGGAGTGAGATGGTGGGAGATGGGGAGACAGAGCACAACTTCACTCAAATACAGGAATGTTTCATGACTTAGAAAGTTCCCATGTTGAGTGTTTCTGGAAAGTTAATTTTATGAGTTAGACAAATAACTCGTGTGTGTGTGTGTGTGTGTGTGTGTGTGTGTGTGTGTGTGTGTTGTGTGTATTACTGGGGATTGAACCCACGGGTATTCTACCTCTGAGCTATACCCCAGTCCCATTTTATTTTTTATTTTTTTATTTTTTTATTTTTTGCGGTACCGGGGATTGAACGCAGGGGCGTTCTACCTCCGCACTACGCCCCCGGTCCTATTTTTTATACTTTATTTTGAGACCGGGTCTCACGAAGTTGCAGAGGGTCTCACTAAGGAGAGAGAGAGAGAGAGAGAGGGAGAAAGAGAGAGAGAGAGAATGCGCGCGTGCGTGCGCAAGCTGAGGCTGGCCGCGAACCCGGATCTTCCAGTCTCCGCCTCCCAAAGTACTGGGATTACAAGCATGTGCCACCATGCCCAGCCCATTTTATTTTTTATTTTTAAACAGTGCTTCACTAAGTTGCTGAGGCTGTTCCCGAACCTGCAATCGTCCTGTCTCAGCCTCCCAAATCCTGGGATTACAGGCATGCACCACCATACCTGGCTAAATGCATGGACAAATAACTTTTAATAAAATCATTTTTTTATAATTGAATTCTAGGAGAGTAATTGGGAGGATATATGCAAGAATGTAATCGAGCACTATTTATTAATTGGAGAGCATGTCAAGACATCCAACTGGAAGAGCCTCTGCCATTGCAGAATGTTTCCTCCCACTCCTCATCTCCAGCCCAGGCTGCCTTTGCCCTGCTCTGCTTGCCACGCAGGACACAGCTGGGCCGCTCCCTCTCTCCAGGCGTTACCACTGGTTCTCTCATCTCCCTCACCATACCTCTCCACCCATCTGTTAGAATGGCCTACAGCCACGCAGGCTAGCCCCAGCCTATGTTGCAGAGAGCAAGGGAGCATTTTCCTGATGCCATGAAAGGAAGCTTACATTTTCCCAGTAGCGGGAAGGAATCCACAGTGACCTCGGGGACTGGCATCTGGGCCTTTGCTTGACTGAAGATGGCAGATTACAATCCAATCTGGCACCATGAAATTCTATTTTCTTCTTTTGCTTTTAAAAAATGGTAACCTAAGTGTTAAGATATTTGAGGGACAGGACAGATTATTTTTAAGGAAGCAATGTGTTGGAAAATAGTTATAAAAATATCTCCAGTACTTCCTGATTCGATGCATCACAGATGAGGAGATCTGCCTGTTTGCAAGATGAGGTTAAAGTTCAAGGAAATGAGCACATAGCGAGGATGTTTCTTCTTTTTAGTGTATACCCACGTGCGTGCGTGTGTGTGTGTGTGCACACACTCATAGGCATCTGCAGAGATAAGGAGATAAGGATTCTGGACACTTTTTATTTTAGAAAATAAGCAGCCTCAAAAACTGTCACATCATTTCAAAGAATAAAATACATTTGTTGTTTTAAAATACCCATCTATCCATTGGAAATCTTATGAATAGTACTGCTAAGTCGAGAAAAGCCCCATATTGACCACTTAAATGCAAACAAGCCTTCCCATGTTAAGCAAGTGCCAGAAATAGGAGCCTATGTAGTTAGCTTCTTTAGCATCTGAGCTCCCAGGCTTTGCAGGGGGAATAGTAGTAAACTATTCCCTTACAAATCTTAAATGAAGCATAAATAAAACTCGGCAGATGCAATTATTCCTCTTTACGGTCCAAAGTACCAGCTGTGGAGGTTCAAGAGCCATTTGGAGCTCAGGCAGCGGCGTGCCCGTCTGTCTCTTCTCTGTTAGCTGTCAGTCTCACTAAGTGCTGAAGGACACGCTTCAGATGCTAAAACCACTCCGCCCTTACTCCAAACTCCAGTCTTGAAAACGTATTTTTATGGCAGTAGCCATTTTTATTGGTACAAATCATACCATATTATTCTAATTTCTTCTGTAATGGAATTATTTTATTAGAGGAACTAGAAAATAAGAGGAAGGTAACAGGAAAATTATAGCCTACTAAACATACAGAGAGAGAGAAAGAAAGAGCGAGGGAGAGAGAGAATATGCTCAACAAGCTCTCTCCCCAATGGGATCATACAAACATGACTTTTTTTAAATTTTATTAGTGCATTGTAATCATACATCTTGAAGGATTTCGGGGTGGTTGATGTATGCATGCACTCATCGATCAATTAGCCCTCCCCAATTCCCACCCCTCCCTGCCTCCCCCTCCCTCCTTCCCGTTTTCAGCTTAGTAGTTGACTTTGGGATCTTTGTGTAAGTCCATCGTGTGTTCCAGTTTGTTTCCCTCTAAAGGCATGCTCTGAAAAGTTCAACATTTCTATAAATTTTATTTTTCATCATTTTACTTTTTTCCTCCCCAATAGCTTGTTTTGTTTTTAAATTTTTCTCTAGCTGGAAGCGGCACCAAACTTGTTAGATCCTCCAAGAAACAGAGAAGAACCCAAGGTGGGCACGTTGGTGAGCACTGTTAGATCCGGAGGCTGCGTTTTAGGAGGGACACTGACCACCTTGAGTGCAACAGGGCAGAGCGAATGTTAGTTAAGTTTTGTTCTTAGAGAACAAGAAAAAATCTATGAAGTCTGTGCTATGGGGAAGCCCTGGGGTATGTGTGTGTGTTTAAAAACTAAATTAAAAGCCGGGCGTGGTGGCACACGCTTGTAATCCCAGTACTTTGGGAGGCGGAGACCGGAGGATCCAGGTTCACGGCCAGCCTCAGCTCTCTCACTTTCTCTCTCTCTCTCTCTCTCTCTCTCTCTCTCCTTAGTGAGGCCCTCCGCAACTTTGTGAGACCCGGTTTCAAAATAAAGTATAAAAAATAGGGCCGGTGGCGTAGCGCAGAGGTAGAACGCCCCTGCGTTTAATCCCTAGTACCACAAAAAAAAAAAATGGTAAAAACTAAATTAAAAACTAAGTTTAAGATCTAATGGCTTAATTGGGATTAAGCCGATGCTAGAAAGAACTTCCAGTCCACTCTAAAATGGTCTCCCCCAAAGATGAAAGATATTGGGGCCCTCAAGCCCAAGCAGGACAGATCTGAACAAGTCCCCTCATTGCTTGCTCGTCAGAGGTAGCAGGCATTGGCCTATGCCAGCCTCTTGATAATCGGTTTCTCTTAACCTTCCTTTTAAATAAATGTATGTGTGGCAAGTTGCCACAGTTGTTCTAGAGACAAAACAAAACATCATGAAGTGCCTAGTTCTCATACAGAGTTACATATGATTGCTTTTTATACATAGGCACTACCAATTTAAAATAACAATTTTCCTTAAGAGCAAGGGTATCTAAATACCCCATGTCTTTTCATGCAGCTGGAGGTATCTATTTTCCCCTTTTGGGGAGAAATTAAAAGAGTAAAAGAGCACTGTGGCCAGGAAATGGCCATCTGAAATAAGGCCTGTCTTGCCTGACAAATCACTTTTCTACATGTGTTAAATAAGCAGGAGACCGTTAGCCTAAGGCTGTCTCTGTACTTCTAGGTCCTAGGTAACACTGCAACCTAACTTAGGATCTAACAAAGGAAACTTTGAGCAGAATTTCAACCAATCACAGAAAGCCAACATATCACACCATGCTCAAATAAGGCAAATACCTAAGGCAGATGTCTAGCTGTGCTCAATCAGGTGATTTCTCTATTTGTCTTCTGTGCCAGCCTACAAAAGCTTGCTGCTCACACTACTGGGCAGCGCTCTGAACTTCTCGTGGTTCTGAGTCCTTCCCAATTCAGGAATTGTTCTTTGCTCATATACTCTGCCAAGTCTAATTGTTTAAAGGTTTTCTTTTAGCAGGGTGTGGTGGAGCACGACTGTAATCCCAGTATTTGGGAGGCTGAAACAGGATTGCAGGTTCGAGGCCAGCCTCAGCAACTTAGTGAGGCCCTCTGCAACTTAGTGAGACCCTGTTTCAAAATAAAAATAAGCCGGGCTTGGTGGCGCACGCTTGTAATCCCAGTACTTGAGGGGCTGAGACTGGAGGATTGCAGGTTCATGGCCAGCCTTAGCTACTTAGTGAGGCCCTCCGCAACTTAGTGAGACCCTGTTTCAAAATAAAGAATAAAAAATAGGGCTGAAGGTGTAGTTTGGAGGTAGAATGCCCCTGGGTTCAATTGATGAGCATTGTTAGATCTGGAGGCTGCGTTTTAGGAGGCACTAAATGGGGGCTCAATTCTGAGTACTGCAAAATAAATAAGTAAATAAATAAATAAATAAATAAATAAATAAATAAATTAGGGCTGGGGGTGTAGCTCAGAGGTAGAATGCCCCTGGGTTCAATCCCCAGTGCTCCCTTCCCCCAACTTCTTCCCACACAAAAGGTTTTCTTTTAATGCACACAACTATGTCTGCTCTTTCCCAAAAATGAGTCCTGTGGAATTCAAGTAGTAAATTCATGGAGGTGGAAAAGATAAAACCGTTTTTCTGAAATGAGTGTTCATGCTGCAGGATAATGTATCCTTTTGGTATAAAGAAATAATTTTGTTTTAGATTGTGCACCATCTTAATTAGCTTAGATATTTAATTAGCTTAGAGATAACTCCTATAATACCAGAAAGAATGAATGAAGACCCAGGAAAAATTGCTCATATCACTGTTATTTTCCTCAGGATAGATCTGAAACTGGCCTGTGCTCAGAGAACCGAGAACAACTGATTTGCTTATGCCCACTTCCTGCCAGAGGGATGGTCCAGAGGAACTGAAGCTAAATCCCATAAACAGGGATTATAAAAAGTTCTGAGGAGGGCTGGAGATGTAGCTCAGTGGTAGAGTGCATGCCTCGCATGTGCAAGGCCCTGGGTTTGATCCCCAGCACTGGAAAAAAACAAAACATAAACAAACAAACAAAAAACCCAAAGCTGTAAGGATGGGGGAGTGGGATTACTATAAATATCTAAGGAAAAACAGGCTTGAATATTCAGTGGATAACTTGGGTGAGTAAGGACAATGAAGCTTCCATGTTTAAGGGAACGGAAATGCTCAGCTAGGACAGAAATTTTAAAATGGAAACGAAGTTGTACTTCCATGTGCTCCAGCTATGGAGCAGCTACTGTGTGCCAGACACTGCCAGTTTTGGCTTCCATATTGGGGCCCTAACTTTCCTGCATCTTTTTTGTATTGCAATATCTTTCATTAATATCCAAACTCAGGAATTTGGTCATCTTTCTTTAATCTGCCCAGGGGAGCCTGTAAGTGTGGAAAAACCAGAAAACATAGATTGCACTGTAGTTCTACCAGTAGCCACAAAACCTTGCACCAGTCATTAAATCTCTCTGGGTTTCAACTTTTCTGTTGAATAATTGGATTGAAGGTACAAATTGGCAATTTCCAAATTTTAGAGTTTTTGCAAGGGGTCCTTAAGTTTACATGGACTAGGTTTTGTCTATTATTTTAAATAAAACTTGTAAACATATGCAGTCATTTTCCAAACACATTTAGATGTGTTATGATTAGGAAAATTTAAATTTCCTTAAGTATTGAACTTATAAAAATGATATATTTGACCCTCTCAAAAGATAAGTGCTAAAAGCATGACTACCATCATTCAGGTGTACACACAGAAAGTAAAAAAGGATCTTCATACCAGAAAGTGTAGAAGACAGATACCTTTTGTGTATATGTGGTACTGGGGATTGAACCCAGGGCATTCTACTACTGAGCTACACCTCCAGCCTTATTTCATTTTTTGTTTGGAAACAAGGTCTCACTAGGTTGCTGAGAGTCCTCGAACCTGTGATCCTCCTGTCTCAGTCTCCCAAGTACTGGGATTATAGAAGTGCGCCACCATGCCCGGCTTGATAATCTTTTAATACTGTTTTACTGATATTCTTGTAACCCCATGTGCGAAGGACAAATACTCTTTTTAGATAAGTTGAAGATGTTTTCCTTCACTAGGACAATCCTTAGCATTCATATTCTACATCAGGTTGGCAATCTCTGAGCCAACTCTCAATGCACCTTCATTTAATGACTGTAGGGTTTCTGCCAAGCCATTGACAGGCATTTCTAGCTAATGACGTACTTGGCAAGTCTGCTTGAGGTGAGGTCTAAGACAGTGATATGGTTCACTGAAGGATGTGATTTCAGTCTAAAAGCATTTCATTGGCTCCATGAAAAGAACAAACGGTGATGTAGTTATTGGAAAATAAGTGGCTTGGTCATATCAGAATAGGATTTGATGGCAAAACTGGGAGAATTTGAATCTTTATATCTAACATAAAGCATTTCTGCTACTAGAATGTACCATGTCTTAGCAGAAAATGAATGAAATCCTGAAGTGGCTGCCCCATAGATCGGCAAAGATTGGTTTGCTTTGGGAGGCCACCCCATGACTAATGGTGACTTCCTAGCCATCTAGAGTAAGTAGAGCAGACCGCTATCAACTTTTCTAATGAGCCACATGTGTTCATCAGAAATGGGATCTTTCAACAGAGACATGAATGGTGTGTCTGTATCCACATGTATCAAACCACATTTCTGGAATAAGTTCTTTCAAAACACACTTTGCCTATGTGCCTGGTGTGGTTTGGGGACAATTCAAGACACCACGCATGGCATCTTCATCTGTAGAGTTTTTTTCTAGTGGAAAAAACAAATTGGTGGGTGGATTTCCTTCCCTTTCAATAATGTTTCAGCAGCAGCTCCCAAGTGCTTTTCATTGAATATTACCAGTTCCCATTTCTTTTTCAGATCCAAGTTCAAATTGTGCTAGGAAGTAAAGACAGCTGTTACCAAACAGCCTCTGAGATTGGGAAGGCCAGATTCCAACCATGGACATTTTATGGATCTCTGTGTGAATCTGTCCATAACACAAGCTGGGAGAACTTTTGCCCATGGACACTCAAAGCTACAGTAAAGCGAAAGTGTTTTAAAACAGAAGACTTAGCTAGGTGTGGTGGCCCAGGCCTGTAATTCCAGTACTTGGGAGGTGGAGATAGGAGGATCACAGGTTCGAGGCCAGTCTTAGCAACTTAGTGAGACCGTTTCAAAATAAAAACTAAAAAGGTCTGGGGAAATAGCTCAGTGGTTCAGAATGCCCCTGGGTTTGATCCCTAGTACCACTGATTCCTATGAACATCTTCCTTTTTGTTTAGTCTTCCAAATACTACAAAATGCTCAAGGAAGGAGTAAATTTTCTCAACTTCTGTGTAAATTGTGTCTGGCAGCACTAAACTTGTACATCCCTTTTTGAATCTGATTTTCAATAATGCAGGGTTGGCCGTTTGCATAGAAACAAACTTGATTTTCCCTCATCAGAAAGTATTAGGCAGTAATCTTTTTTCTTTTTTGTGCTACTGGAGATTGAACCCAGGGGCATTCTACCTCTGAGCTACACCCTCATCCCTATTTTTTATTTCGAAAAAGGGTCTTCCTAAGTTGCAAAGGGCCTCCCTAAATTCCTGAGGCTGGCAGTGAACCTGTGATCCTCCTCTCTCAGCCTCCCAATTACTAGGATTACAGGCATGCCCCACCACACCCAGCTTAGGAAGTAATTTGAAACAAAACAAATGAACAAGCAAGCAAGCAAACAGTGCTGAGCCCCATTTATTAGAGATAGAGGCCTATCCTCTAAGAGCTTCTGTCCTGAAATCTGCTATTTTCAAACTTCAGGAAATTCATTTTCAGATCATTTTAGGGACCGTAGCAAGGAGAAGGAGTCTTGATGATTGCTCTGCTTCAAGATGATCAAATCTCATTCTGGAAGTTAGGATTTAAGAGACAACAGACTAGAACTATTACCATATCAATTATATTTGCTGACTAAACAAAGAAGATGAATTTACAGTACAATACAGCTATGGACTACTTTTAGGTTTCTGGGATATAGAGGACAATTTCTATTTTCTGCTATGCAGTGGCTCCACAATTCATCTATCTCCTTTGATATGTGTTTAGACCAATAACAAATTTAAGTTATTTCTTATTTGACTTATACTTACCTTTTCAGGCAATTAATTCTACGGGTACATATAAAATAAGTTAAATATGTTTTTCTTTGCCTACAAAAAATGTGATCCATATGCTTTTAATGTTACCAATTCATGTGCTTTTTTTGGTATTGATTCTGTCAATTAAATTCCCAGCTTCAGGAAAGCTGAGAGTGCAGAGATTATTTTTAAAAAAGTAATTCTGAATTTAACTAGCTCAAAACTGCACACAAGAGAATGTACTGGGTGATTGCTGGGACATGATTTAGAAAAATCTTTTTTTTTTAAAAAAAATATGAAATTACTAGAGAAGCCAAAGAAAGACATGGATTCCACTTCTGGTACCATCTGGCTTCATTTATAAGCCATTATTTTTGTACAAGAAAATTGATTATAACATTGAGAGAATTAGAAAAAACCCTCTGAGATCTCTCATTAACTACTACCAAAGGAATAAAATCTAAGGGAAAAAGATCTGTAAACAAAAGAAAATATCCACATGCACTTATAAAAGACAGTAATTTTAGGAAGATTTTATGGAAAATTTAACATGGGGATGATTAGTAATATGGATGGAAATCACTGAGTCAATGGAAAAATGAAATATCACATAAAACTAGAAATTGTTCATTTACTTCATGGAAACATCAAATATTTTCCCCATATAATCCCATTAGGAACTCCCGTGCGCAGATCTTTGTGGCTAAAGGAAAGGGCTTATTTTATGTTCATGTTTAGATCTCTGATTAACTATCACTACTCCACATAATTGGAACTATAATTAGTTGTATGTATTTTAGTTAATACACTTATTAGTTTTAATGTCTTTCTCCTATCACAAGAGTTTAGCATGGCTCACTGAGAATTACAAATCCCATTTTTAAAGGACTATGCCAACATATTGCAAAGCTACAATAATCAGCACAGTTTCTCCTGACACGAAGATCAAGGTAGTAGAAAAAAGAGTCTAGAAATATCGCAGTGGGGCAAGGCTGGCCTTTTCAGTAAAAGGTGTCAGGTCCACTAGATATCCACATGGGGAAAAATGAATCTTGATCCTCTATACCATTCAAAAAAATCAGTTCCAGTTGAAGTGAAGATCTAAACATGAAAAGTAAAATAATAAGCCTTCTAGAAGGAAGCACAGGCAAATAGCTTCATAAACTTGGGTAAGGAAACACTTCTTAAACAGGAAGCAAAAAGTACTAATCATAAAGGAAATAACTGATAAATTGGACTACACTGAAATAGAACTTCTGTTCACCAAGACACTGGCAAGAAAATGAAAAGGTAACAAAGACTGTGTGAGGATACACGGCACACACACAGAGATTTCATATGCAAAACATAAATATACAACTGCAAATCAAAAAGAAAAGATAACAGAAAGACAAAATACTTTTAACAGGCACTTTGCGAAAGATGATATCCACATGGTTAATACTGAAAGGTGGTCAGGCTCATCTGTCATTAGGAAAATGAGAATTAAAGCTATGATCCACCAGAAGGACCAAAATTAAAGACTGACAATGCTAGGTACTGCAAGAATATTTGACAAGCTGCTGGTGGGAGTATAAACTGGTACAGTACCTTTGGAAGTCAGACTGATACAATCTCCTCAAGCTGAGCATGTATTTACCCTACGATCCAGCAATTCTACCCTTAGGTATATATTCAGGAGAAATGTGTACACATATTCACCAAAAAATGTGTGTAAGAATGTTTGCAGTGGCTATATGTGCAATAGCTAACTGGCCATCAACAGTTCAATGGATTAGAAAGTTGTAGTCTACCCACATGGTGATTATTATAAAGCCGGGATAATGAACAAACTTAGCCATAGGCAATAATATGAATGGATTTCTTTTTTTTTTTTTTGCAGTACTGGGGATTAAACCCAGGGGCAGTCTACTTCCTAGCTACACCCCCAGCCCTATTTTATTTTTTATTTGGAAACAGGGCCTAAGTAGTGTGTGTG
>PVJS01032074.1:0-23005 GCA_004027185.1 Glis glis | reverse complement strand
GGACCTGAGCTACCCAAGCCTTGATCTCCTCTTTTATGTCTTAGACTCTGAGCCTTATGGGGAACGGAGGGAAGCAAGAGCAATTGAGCAATCCTTTCTCCCTGGGGTATAGCTACAACTCCCTGAGCCACTGAGGTCATAATTCTAATTTCCCCCTCACTATCTTGATCTATTACCCCAGGGTGAACCTGAATGCCTCAGAGGATAGTACTAGAGCGTCCCAGAATTAGCCCTACAGTTCCCCGGGGCAAGGGCCCGTATACCCCTGTGGGGAGAGCCTGGACCCCCATTTCCAGTGTTAAGACTGCTCTGGCGGAGGGACTGATGTCCAATCCTGCGCTCCCTGGGGTGGCTCGAAGGAGGTCCGAGAGGTGAAAGGGTTGCTTTGGGGGAGAAAACGGACCCTGCCGTGCCCGGGGCAGGAGTCATTGCCCCATACACAATGGTTCTGGGGCCCTGGGGCGGGGCCCCCTTCCAGTTTCCCTGATTGGTAGAAGATGGGGGAAGGGGATTGCCTTCCACATCAGTTTTTGAGCGGCAATCATTGGCCCAATGATACCCTCGCCGGCAGCGAGGACATAAGCCCTCCTGGGACCAAAATTATTATTTTGGGGACATTCTCTGCAGAAATGTCCACTCTTGCTACAACTAAAACATGCCCTTTTTCCTTTATCTTGATTGGTTCTGTTGGCCCTTCCTGAGGATCGTATGGCCGCGGCCAAAACCTGTCCCTGAATATAGTTCCCATCAATCTCCCTACAAATACGGATATAATCATTTAAGCTCTTGTTACGATGAGGGCGAAGAGCCTCCTTGCAAAACTTATTGGCATTTTCAAAAGCCAACTGTTTGATAACCGGCATGGCAGCGCCATAACCTCCGAATATTCTCTCAGCTACCTGCCCAAGACGATGTACAAAGTCTTGGAAGGGCTCTGAAGGCCCCTGAAGGACCTTTGACAAATGGTCTCCTCCCTCCTTGGTTGGCAACGCCTTCCAGGCTCCCAGAGCTGCGGCAGCAATTTGAGCATACACCCCAAGATCATACTGTATTTGTGCCTGAATGTTAGCGAATTGACCGCTCCCCGTGAGCATATCCACATTTCGCTGCGGCTGTCCTGCCTGGGCGTTCCTATGAGCCGTCTGAGTACACCTTTCCTGAAATTCACCCCTCCAAAGCAAATAATCTCCGCCCGCGAGCGATGCTCGGCAGAGCTGCTGCCAGTCGCTGGGTGTCAAATTTAGGGCCATAAAGGATTCCATGAGGGAGACGGTAAACGGGGCCTGAGTTCCTCTTTGAGCTGTTTAATTTCCTTAAATTGTAAAGGCTCGTGGCGACGGAGAACCTGTCCTGGATTGTTGGGATCAGGGATCTCCAGCGCTGGTGCCACTATGGGGCCGCATTGGACTCCCCCTTTTGGTCCTCCCTCGCAATCCGGGAAGAATTGAGGTGATAGGTAGGGAGGGTCCCTTATTTCCAAATAAGGAGGGGGTTTGTCCTTCCTCCCTTGTCTTTCCTTTAGTTTAATCCGTCTTAATTGTTTTTGGAGGGCCGCAATTTCGGCAACTAACTGTTGTTCCTCTTCTGAGTCTGAGGACCCAGAAGCCAAATAGGTTTCACTTTCCAAATCAGACAAAGAGGGATAAGGGCGGTTTGTGGAGGGGTGCTGTTCTTTAGGTTGCGCTCCCAAATCTTTAGCCACCCCCTCTTCATCCTTTTTGGGCGTCGCCCCTTTAAATTTCCCATACGGAAGCCATTTCGACCCCTGTCTATTGCAGTCATCATCACTTTTGATCCCAGAACAAAGAGAATTTCTAGTTTCTGGCTCTTGAAGTTCAGATAGAACCTCCTTGGTTGCCTGAACTACCTGGCGGAGACGAACTTTATCTGTTAAGAGGGCGTCCTTGACTAGCCTCCATAGGGAGAAAGTAGAAATTGGAAGTACGTCAGGACCCTCCTGTTTTAAGAGATACTGTAAATCGCGGCAGACCTCCTCCCAGTCGGGGACGTTGAGGCCCCCGCCCGTAATAAACCAAGGGCTTGCCCTCTCTATGGACTTTAAGAAATCTTCAAGGGTTTTATTTTCAATAGCAGTTCCCTGTTCCTCCAATAGCCTTTTCAGTTGAAATTCTAAATCAACTCTTCCCTGTGAATTTCCCATATTTCAAGTCTTTACTTATAACTTTTCTTTTGTAACTTACCCCAATACGTCCCAGCGTCCACTATCCTCGCTTTCAGATCTCGGTGGGACCTCCAGTTGTTGTGCCCGCGCAGCCTGGACCGAGTTTCTGCGGAGGGTGTCGGGATTGATCACACAGGGACACAAGCTTGAGGTTGAAGGCTCACAGTTAATACTGCCGCCCGACTTTATTTAGCCCAGTCCTTATATACCTTCCTAGAGCAACAGAAAAAGATACAAAGTCCTTTCACCATACAATGTTAACGTTTGTCTGGGCAAACAAAATGTTCCCAGACAACCTTCTCCCCCCTTCCCGGGTCAAGTCTCTCCTCTGAGAACATTTAGCTGTTGTGAAAAACACAGCACACTTATCAGCAGGTCTCAACCTGCACCTTTGGTTGAGCTTGTACCTCTCAGGGCTATATCTACAACTCTAAACCAAGGAAATAGCTCTTGACACCCATCTGTTTCCAAAGTATAAAATGTCTTCCAAACCTAATCAAACAATATAAGCAATTTTCATTCTTATCTTGAATTTGGAATCACAGGTGCACTTTAATATTGTAGAAATAAAGTCAATTTTCACTTTCATGTTCTTTCTTTCAGGATCATATTCCAAACTCCCTGCTTTCACTTGGCTTGATATTGTCATTCAGCTTTCATTTCTACATGAAGCTCTTTTCCTTGTCTAAATTTGTTATTTCAACCTGGGCGTGGTGGCGCACACCAGTAATCCCAGTACTTGGGAGGCTGAGACAGGAGGATCACAGGTTCATGGCCAGACTCAACTACTTAGTGAGGCCCTCTGCAACTTAGTGAGAACCTGTTTCAAATACAGAAAATAAAATAGGGCCGGGGGTGTAGCTCAGATGTACACTTCCCCTAGGATGAATCCCCAGTACCACAGAAATAAATAAATAAATAAATAAATAAATAAATAAATAAATGGAAAAGTTATTTCAGCAGTGAAAAGGCAGAATAGCTAAGGATTAAGAGTACAAACTACTCTTATCCCTAACCCTGTGATTTAAAAGCTGTGCCACCTTGAACAAGTTATTTCTTTTTCATTTTTTTACTCTTCCTTCTTCTTTAAATGTTATTTTTTTGTTTTTTTATTATGAAAACAAGTTTAAAGTTTATTTCTGAGTGGCTTAACATTTTTTGTGGCACCAAATGTTAATTTTTATTTATTTATTTATTTTTTAACATGCTTTTATTGGTGCATTGGAGTCTCACATCACAATGAATATCTATTTGATGTTAACATAAATGCACACAGCTTTCAGTGTCCCCCCGCCTCCCCCCACCCATATGAAATAGAGAGAACGATGTTGGTATATTCTCACATGTACACATTGTTTATGATAGTAATTCCATTGATTCATTACTTTCTTGCTCTTCCCCTTCCCTTGTACCACTTCCCTTGCCCCACTGAGGTTTCTCTGTTATCAACCAGAGTCCCTTGAGTGTCCCCACTACTCCCTAGGTTGCACATATTAATGAAAACATATATCCTTTTTTTGTGATTGGTTGATCTCGCTTAACATAATATTCTCCAGATCCTTCCATTTTCTTGCAAATGATGTTATTTTGTTCTTCTTTATTGCTGAGTAGAATTCATATTGTATTTCCCACAATTTTGTAATCCACTCATCTGTTGATGGACACCTAGGTTGGTTCCATAATTTGGCCACTGTGAATTGTGCTGCTATGAACATGGGTATGCATATATTACTGTTGTTTTCTAGTTTCAGTCTCTTTGGTATGATACCCAGTAGTGGTATAGCCGGATCATATGATGGATCCATTAACAGTTTTCTGAGGAATCTCCACACTGATCTCCATAGTGTTTAAACTAGTTTGAAATCCCACCAACAGTGTAGAGAGTCCCAATTTCCCCACATCTTCGCCAACATTTGTTGTTGTTTGACTTTTTAATGATTGCCATTCTAATTGGGGTTAGATGAAATCTTAGAGTAGTTTTGATTTGCATTTTCCTGATTGCTAATGATGTTGAACATTTTATCATGTATCTATTGGCCATTTGTATCTCTGTTTTGTGAAGTGTCTAGTCATTTCAGTTGCTCACCTCTTGTTCAGATTGTTTGTTTTTTTTAGTGTTAAGTCTTTTAAGTTCTTTGTATATCCTAGATATTAGACCTCTGTTGGAGGGATAGCTTGCAAAGATCTTCTCCCATTCCATAGGCTTTCTCTTTAAGCTCTTGATGGTTTCCTTTGATGAGCAGAAGCTTTGTAGTTTAATGCTATCCCACTTATTAATTCTTGTTTTAATTTCCTGTGCTTTGGAGGTCTTGTTGAGGAAGTTTCTACCTGTGCCTATATGATGGAGTGTTGGACCTATGGCTTCTAATAATTTCACAGTCTCTGGTCTAACTTCAAGGTCTTTGATCCATCTCCAGTTGACTCTTGTGCAGGGTGAGAGGTAAGGATCTAGTTCCATTTTTCTACAGGTAGATAACCAGTTTTCCCAGCACCATTTGCTGAAAAAGACTGTACTGTCTCCAATGTATGTGTTTAGCACCTTTGTCAAAAATTAATTGACTATAAGTTTGTGAACTTGTTTCTGTATCTTCTATTCTCTTCCACTGGTCTATGTGTCTCATTTTGTGCCAGTACCATGCTGATTTTATTAATATAGCTCTGTAGTACAATTTGAAATCAGGAATTGTTATGCCTCCTGCATGGTTCTTATTGCTGAGAATTGCTTTAGCTATTCTGGGTCTTTTGTTTCTCCATATAAAATTAATGACTGATTTTCTTTCTTCAGTGTTCTATAGTTTTCATTGTAGAGGTCTTTTACCTCTTTGGATAAGTTTATTCCTAGGTATTTGATTGGTTTTGAAGTAATTGTGAATGGAATTGTTTTCTGGATTTCTTTCTCAGTGGATTCATGGTTGGCATATATGAAAGCTACTGATTTTTTTAGGTTGATCTTGTATCCTGCTACTTTGCTGAATTTGTTAATCAGCTCTAGTAGATTTTTGGTTGAGTTCTCTGGGTCTTCTAGATATAGGATCATATCATCTGCAAATAAAGATAATTTTAATTCTTCTTTTCCTATTTGAATTCCTTTGATATCCTTCTCTTGTCTTATTGCTCTGGCAAGAGTTTTGAGGACTATATTGAAAAGGATTGGTGATAGTGGGTATCCTTGTCTTGTTCCTGTTTTTAAGGGGAATTCCGGCAATTTTCCTCCATTCAATATGATGTTCGCTTTGGGTTTCTTATATATTGATTTAATGATGTTGAGGTATGTTCCTTCTATTCTGATTTTCTGTAGAGTTCTTAACATGAATGGGTGTTGAATTTTATCAAATGCTTTTTCCCCATCTATTGAAATGATCATGTGATTCTTGTTTTTAGTTTGATTTATATGGTGAATAATGTGTATTGTTTTGCTTATGTTGAACCAGCCTTGCTTTCCTGGGATGAAAACAACTTGGTCATGGTGCATGATTTTCTCATTATGGTTTTGAATGTGCATGGCTAGTATTTTATTTAGAATTTTTATGTCTATGTTCATTAATGATATTGGTCTGTAATTTTCTTTCCTTGAGATATCTTTATTTGTCTTTGGTATTAATGTGATGTTGGCCTCATAAAAAGAATTTTGAAGAATTCCATCTCTTTCAATTTCACGGAACAGTTTGTGAACTATTGGTTTTAGTTCTTCTGCAAAGGTTTTTTAGAATTTGGCTGGGAAACCATCTGGACCTGGGCTTTTCTTTGATGGAAGACTTTTTATTGCTGTTTCTATCTCTGTGCTTGCTATTGGTTGATTCAGGTTTTCTATATCCTTTTGGTTCAATTTAAGTAGGTTGTATGTGTCTAGAAATCTTTCAATTTCTTCCATGTTTTCCATTTTATTGGAATATAAGTTTTCAAAGTAGTTTCTTATGATCCTCTGGATTACTCCACTGTCTGTGGTGATATCCCCTTTTTGATTTCTGATTTTGGTAATTTGGGTTTATTCTTTCCTTCTTTTGCTTAGGTTAGCTAGTGTTTTGTCAAGTTTGTTAATCTTCTCAATGAACCAGCTTCTTGTTTTTTTTTTTTTGATTCTTTGTATGTTTCATTCTCTATTTCATTAATTTCTGCTCTGATTTTAGTTATCTCCTGCCTCCTACTGGCATTGGGATTTGACTGTTCCTGTTTTTCAAGATCCTTGAGGTGTGTCATTAGGTTATTTATTTGGATGTCTTCTGTTTTTCTTATGTGGGCACTCAGTGCTATAAATTTTCCTCTTAACACTGCCTTCAAAGTGTCCCATAGATTTTAGTATGTCATGTTTCTATTTTCATTTAATCCAGAAATGTCTTTATTTCTCCCCTTATTTCTTTTCTGATCCATTCCTCATTCAGAAGTGTATCATTCAGTCTCCATGTACTTACGTGATTACTTTTGGTCTTCCTGTTGTGGATTTCCAGTTTCATTCCATTGTGATCTGAGAATATGCAGGGAATTATATCACATGTTTTGAATTTGCTGGTGCTTGCTTTGTGACCCAGTACGTGGTCTATTTTAGAGAATGTTCCGTGGGCAGCTGAGAAAAATGTGTATTCAGGTGTTGCTGGTTGAAATAATCTGTATGTGTCTATTGGATCCATTTGGTCTATGATTTTCTTTAGGTCTGAACAATATTTATTCATCTTTTGTCTGGAGGATTGATCTAGTGGCATGAGTGGTATGTTGAAATCTCTAACATTATTGTGTTTGGGTCTATTTGGCACTGATGTCCTGAAGACTGTTTTATGAATGTGGGTGCACCCACATTTGAGGTGTAAATGCTTACTATTGTATCTTTTTGTTGGATTGTTCCTTTTATTAGGAAGATGTGACCTGCTTTGTTTCTTCTGATGTGTTTTAGCTTAAAGTCTGTTTTGTCAGATATAAGCATTGCTACCCCTGCTTGTTTTTGATCTCTATTTGCATGGTATATCTTTTTCCATTCTTTTACCATTAGCGTATGAGTATCTTTGGGTAGATGGTGAGTTTCTTGTAAGCAGCATATAGTTGGGTTATTCTTTTTAATCCACATTGCCAGTCTATGCCTTTTAACAGTCTATGCCTTTTAATTGGAGAGTTGAGTCCTTTGACATTCAGTGTTATTATTGAAATGTGATTTTTTTTTCCTATCATTTTGAGTTGTATTTTCTGTTTGCTATCGTGACAAATCTCCTTGTTTAGTTGCCTACCTGGTGGAGTTCACCTCTCCTGTGGTTCTGAAAATTGCTTGTTTTTCCTTCTTTGTGATTTATTTCTTTTAGGATTTTCTCCAGTGTTGGTTTGGTCCTCATGAATTCTTTAAGTGTTTGTTTATCATGGAACATTTTTATTTCTCCATCAATTTTAAATGATAGCTTTGCTGGATATATCAGTCTTGGTTGGAATTTGTTTTCTTCCAAAGTCCAGAGTACTTCATACCAATCCCTCCTGGCATTCCTGACTTGGGTTGAGAAGTCTGGGTGATTTTTATTGTTTTGCCCCTGTATGTCACCCTTTTGGTCTTGCTGCTTTTGGGATTCTTTCTTTGGCCTCAATGTTAGACATTTTAATTATTACATGGCACGGTGAGGTCCTCCTTTGGTCCTGTCTTAACGGTGTTCTATATGTCTCCTGTATGTGAATTTCCAAATCCTTTTCTATGTTTGGAAAAATCTCTGAAATTATTTCTTTGAAGAGATTTCTTATACCCTTGGTCTGTGCTTCTAAACCTTCTTTGATGCCTTTTATCCTTAGATTAGGGCATCTTGTATTGCCCTGTATTTCTTGTATGGCTAGGGTGTGTTTTGTAATATCTTCTGTATATCATTTACTGTGTTTTCAGTTTTGAATGAACTGTCTTTCAGGAGTGATATCCTGTTTTCCATGTGGTCGAGCCTACTAGAGTTGGTTTCTATTGCAGTCTTTAATTCATTTATTGACTCCTTCAATTTGTTCAGTGTTTCTTTCTTAGAGCCTCAACTTCATCCTTCATTTCCTCTACACTTTCTTTGAGGCCTTTCATCATTCTGAAGATCAAAATTCTGAATTCTCTGTCTTGAATTTCCTGTAGGTCAGTATCAGTAATCTCACTTGTTAATGCATTGTGTTTCTTGTTTCCTCACTGTACCTCATTCTCATATTTTTGGTGTTTTCAATTTTGTGTTTCTGTTTGCTCTGCATCATCTTCCTTTCTATGTATAAGACCTCTTGATGGCCACTGTAGTCCAAATTGTGTCAGTATGCTGCAGGCTGTGGTTCTTTCCCATCTGGTTGACCAGGGTGGGGTGTGTGTGTGGGTGGGACATGCAGATTCCAGAGCTCGGGTGTTGGCATGTGAGGCGCAATTTGAGGCACGGTGTTGGATGTGGGCTCTGAGGCACGGGTGATGGTGCCGGAAGGTGCCCGGTCTCAGAGGGGCAGTTACTGAGGGTCGCCTGGGCCCCAAGGTATGCACCCGTGCTCCAGCTTTCGGGAGGCATCGTCAGATGTTGCTTGGGCTCTGATGTGCGTTGCTGAGTATCTCGCATGGGCCCATTGGGGGTGTGGACGCTGGGTATCGGTTGCAGCGTCTGAGGGTGCACAGACACTGAGGCATGGTGCAGAAGATAGCGTGTGGACCCCAGTGAGGTGTGCAGGCTCCTGGATGGGCGCCAGATCGTGCCCTGTCTCTGAGGTGGCGCAGAGGGTCGCGTGGGTCTCGGTGGTGGTGCCAGAGAGTATCTGGGCTCTAAAGCGCGGCACAGAGGATCCCATGTAGGTGAGAGAGGTGCAGGCTCTAAGTTTTGGGTAGTAGCACCAGAGGGTATGGGGGTCCAAGGCGGGGTGTGGAGGGCTACCTGTGTCTCGGGTGGTAGCATTGGAGTCCAGGGCTGGGCACAGAGGGCCGCCCAGGTCGTGCAGGAGTGCGCCAGAGTCCGAAGCCAGGAGCCAAGAGCTGCCCGGGTCACCGTGGAATGCGGGGGTCCGAGGTGGGATGCAGAGGGCCGCTCAGGTCTCACAGGATGGCGCTGGAGTCCGAGACGGGGTGGGGAGGGCCACCCAGGTCTTGGCTGGCATGGGCGTCCAATGCGTCGGTATAGGGAATCCTGCAGGTTGGTAGCGTGGTAGGAGAGAGGTGTGCGGCTCTGGCAGGAGCCCGCGCTAGGGCAGCCTTTGAAGGGTATTCACAATCTGCTGCTGGGATGGCCCCACCACTCACAGAATTCTGCTCCAGTTTCTCCTCCCAAATTGCTGGTGGTGGAGGGGGCTAGCCCCAACTGTAGGGTCCGGGGAAGATGGCTCCTTACCTCTCCTGCCGACATGGGATTGCAGTTTTCTGTGGGATTCCGTAGCTGGTAGACTCTGTGTCTGTGTAGTCATACTTGGGTTACTGGATATTGGGTTTTGGTTCTTCTATGGCTGTGCCATGTTGTTCAGTTCTGAGCCCCCGAGGTGATTTTGAGACGATTTTGAGACAAGCTTGTTCAGGGGCTCCTATTCCTTCAACATCTTGGATCTTCTTCCCCTAAATTTTATTTTATTATCACCATTGTCCTCCATCTTGAAGCTCTCATTACCTTTGACACTTTAAATATACTTTTATTGGTGCATTGTAATTTTACATCATAATGAGGTTCAGAGTGTTGGAAACATATGTGCACAAAGCCCTTGGTTGTTTCCCTCCATATCCCACCTCGCTCCTTCCTCCTCCCCATACATGTTATTGAAATTTGTACAAGTTGTACAAATTTGTAACTTTGCATATGTACATAGCATTATTTGAACTGTATCCTTCATCTTTTCTCCTCCCCCCCTCAAACCTCCTCCACCATTCTACTGGTCCCTTTTTTGTTTCCTGATTTATCTCTAGCTTCCAAATATGAGAGAGAACATACAACCCTTCACTTTCTGAGTGAATTTCTGACGAATCTCACTTTACAAAATATGCTCTAATTCCTTATATTTCCTGCCAAATGGCACAATTTTGTTTTTCTTTATGGTTGAATAAAATTTCATTGTGTGTACATACCACAGTTTTGTAATCCATTCATCTGTTGATATACACCTAGGCTGGTTCCATAATTTTGCTATTGTGAATTGTACTGCTATAAACATGGATAGGCATGTATCACGAAAGTATTCTGACTTCAGTTCCTTTGGAAATGTTCCCAAGAGTGGTATAGCTGAGCCATATGGTGGTTCCATTCCCAGCCTTCTGAGGAACTTCCACAGTGATATCCTTTTTATTTTTTGTTTTGAAACAGTGTCTCTCTAGGTTACTGGGAGTCTCCTTAGGTTGGTGAAGCTAGTCTTGAACCTGTGATCCTCCTGTCTCAGCCTCCCAAGTACTGGAATTACAGAAATACACCACCATGCTTAGTTTAATTTTTTTCTTTTTGTAATGAAAATGAGTGTCTCACTTCTGAGATACATCTCTAGCCCTTTTTATTTTTTATTTTGAAAGGGTCTCATTAAATTGCTGAGTCTGGCCTCTAACCTGTGATCTTCCTGTCTCAACCTTCCAAATACTGAGATTACAAGCATGTGCCACCACACCTGGCTTGAAATTCTCATTCTCCAAAATGATATTGCTGAAGGCTTCACAGAGACAAGCATGGTATGCAATTTAATCAAATGTCCCAGTGGATATTTTCATTCATACAGTTATATCTCTTCCCTCTACTTTGATGCTTTTCTCTCATTTCTGAAAATGATCGTTATTATATCAAGTAATTCTACCTCTTCTTTTAGCTTGTATGCCTGCATATTATAAGGCAATATATGAAAAATAGCATATTTTTGCTCAAGTGTGTCTCTAGAAGATCATTTTGTATATCACCTTATTCTTTCTCTGATCCCCTCATCAAATTGAGCTCCTTAAAGCTATAAATCACGCTGATCATTTTGTTCCCTCCAACACAGTGACTGACACAAAATCTCTTTGATACATAGTACAAATATTTGAATTAATTAATGCTGTCAGAGCAGACAATCCTGGCACATATCTTTGTTTGAAGTATACATGTTTATTTCCTATATTTCTACAAACCTTCCACTCCACAAAGAAAGAGCCAGTATTTACACTGAAATGCATTCTTTTCCTCATGAAGACAAATTGCTTCTTCTGATGCTTACTTACACTTGCTTTGCTTTCTAGTAATAACCCTGGCAAATCTTTTGATATCTAAAGTGAAGGCTAATAGGATGGATTCTCTTTGATATTTATAGTTAAATTTGAATTTTTTTCTGTTTTAAAAAATGTGTCCACTTGCAAACTCTTTTGAAGACATACAAAACATGTGGTCTCAATAATTTAAAACAGATTATTATACTTTTGTGAATACTACAAAAGTAATCCCTAACCCTTTGAGATGAAGGTTAGTAACATCTGTCTTATATAACAAGAAGTATTTGTATGTGAAATGTAGTGTATATTTAAATTCACTCCTATGTGAACAGTCACATATCTAGCACAATGTTATTTTTTTCAAGTGAACACTAGCAAATTTCTTCTTCTCAAATTCAACACTGAGACATATGTGGTTAATAATTAAGATTAATATGTTTATATATAATTCAGTGAAAATACTACTTGGTATCTATGATTTAGAGAATATATAGCTCCAGTAAAAGCACATTTAAATTTGAACTCTATCGTACAAGGTGATTTTCCTTTCAAATGAAAGTCTTTACTAAATAAATAATTTTGAGAGAACTTATGTCCATGTTCAAATAACTCTTATTTAGTAAACTATTATAACTTATGTTTTATTATTGGATGTTGTTATTAATCTCTTACTCTACCTAATTACAAGTTGGGCATTACCATAGGTATATATGTATAGGAAAAAATATATCTAAGGTTTGGTACTACATGTGGCTTCAGGTATCCATGAGGGGACCTGCAATGCTGCATATATAAGGAGGTATATACAGCCATTTTTTCTTTACAGGTCTTTGTTTGCATTCGCTTTTAATAAAGACATTTTTAATGCCAAGGATAAATGTTTTCTTATAAGTTTATAATGCTTTGGATATTTCTTCTTTCATGTTGGTGTTCATTTTTTGTAATGTTATTCTGGGACTCAGAATTATTCCACCACCATGAAAAATATCCCTCCTCTGATTTGTAACACTCTTTATATTTGAAATTCTCATTCGTATGAAATTTGTTTTCTGGACATTTTATATTCTTTCATAATTTTTGCTGTCCTTATGCCCACATACACCATTAATTACTGATATTATCATTATCATCATGAAGTTATGTAGTATTTTTAAATTCTATAAAAATATACCCTTTGTATTAGGTCTGTTTAAATTTGACAGTTTTGTTCATGTAATCATCCAGATGAACTGTAGAATTTAATAATCAAGATCTATGAAAAAATCCATTTTGGTTTTGATTAGAAAAGTATCTCTAAATTTAATTTGGAGAGAATGCCCATCCTTGCAATATTGAATCATTCAGGAATATATTTTTCATTCAATTTTTAATATTGCTCTATACATTTTATTTGGTATGTTTAAATACATCTTAAACATTTCTAATTAAATCTATTTTTAGGTTTCCACATTTGGTTTGCACCATTATAAGATTCTTCTTGCCACCTCTTGCCATAGCTAGTGAATAATTCTGGTATAAAGAAATAGTTCTTTGGAAAATTTACTAACTTTTACCATTTCTAATAGTTTATCATGTTAAGCTTTCAAGGTATGCAGCCATATTAGTTGCAAAAATCACTCAGTTATTCAATAAATAACTATAATGTACTTGTGAAGTGCCATAACAGGTCAAACAGCCCTGCTCTTATTTACCTTATGCTGCCAATGCACTTTTCTCTTTCTCGTGGTATTTTTTTCTCTTATTATCTGACTGAAACTTCTTGACAACACTTCTAATATTGGTTAAGTCGTAAAATCTTGTCTTTATTAAATTTTATGGGTGCATTGCAATTATACATCACAGTGAGGTTCAATGTCTTGAGAACATACATGCTCACAGCTCTCTGTGTACTTCCCTCCACACCTCACCTTTTCTTAGTCATTAACGGGAACGCTCTCAGTATGCATTGCTAATTTGTTGAATGAGGAATGGGAGAGTTTTGTTAACTTTTTAAATATTTTTGAGGTTCTCTGTCTTCTTCTTTGGACATAACAAAATGCTGCTTACAATTAAGTTCCTAATGTTAAAATCGTCTTAGACTCCTGAAAAAAAAAATTGTCTTAAAATCTCTCTCAACTGCTTTTCTCTCACGTAGAATTTTATTCTGCCTCAAGGCTTCATCTGAACTTTGCTTAACATAAATTCATTTGAGCATCTGACCTAACCGATCATTTGTAAATGGCCTTAATTTTTATATTTTATTTTCTTGTTTTATTTTTTAGATATTTTCAAGTAAAAGATGTTTAGTGAGTTAGCTCTCACTAATATCCTGGCATGATCCCCCAAATTCCTCTGTATTTATTTTGCTGTTTCATTTTGTTTAAGTGAAACTATCACAAGGCAATGAAGATAATTACTAATTGAGGCTAAAATAATCTACTTATTTATTTTTAATTATGTTATTGGTGCATTACAATTATACATCATAGTGAGGTTCAGTATGTTACATATTTTCTTTCCAATCTTATCACAATTTGCTTTGGACCCATCTATCATCTCAACATCTTATTAAAATCTTACCCCAAATTATACACTTTATCTTCTTAGACTTTTCTTAATGGAAAAAAATCCTACTTCTAAATTATTAAAATATTTTAGTATATTAAATAAACTTAGTAATGATCTTTAAAAATATTTCATGAGTTATGATTTTGTCACCTAGATATTTGGCAGCAAATTATAGTGCACAATGTATGAAACACATTTAATTATTTAAACATCCTGGTTGCCGGGCTTGGTGGCGCACGCTTGTAATCCCAATACTTTGGGAGGCGGAGACCGGAGGATCTGGGTTTGGGGCCAGCCTCAGCTCTCTCGCTCTCTCTCCCTGTCTCTCTCTCTCTCTCTCTCTCTCTCTTTCTCTCTCTCACTCTCTCTCCTTAGTGAGGCCCTCCGCAACTTCGTGAGACCCGGTTTCAAAATAAAATATAAAAAATAGGGCCGGGGGTGTAGCGCGGAGGTAGAACGCCCCTGGGTTCAATCCCTGGTACCGCAAAATAAATAAATAAATAAATAAATAAATAAATAAATAAACATCCTGGTTAACTTCCTATTGAACTTAGTCTTTAAAACTAATTGACATACATGTTAATGAACATTTCTAATAATGAGCTGATTTCTCTGAGGAGTTGTCAGTTTAAGCTCAAGAAGCTTCCCGGTTTCTTTTGTTTGTTCACTGCTGCTATAGCTCAAATTATTATATTTTGATTGGCTCTGAATTCATTCACATTGAAATTTTAGCAGGGAAGTATGAGAACCCATATTTAATCAACCAATTCTTCCAAAGGTTCATGTGTGACCTCAAGCCACAGGGTATAGCTAACTATGAACCTCAACTAACAAAGAGCTTCTGCCCTTTCATTATTTTCCTTCTTCCCAGATGAGATACATACTTTCACTGTGTTTATCTTTGCTTTTGCCTGATTTTTTTTCCTTCTACTACCCTTTCCAGTTGTATTTTTATATTTTTTAAACTTCTCCTTACTTCTCTTTTCATCTTCATTTTTTCCATGAACACATACGCTGTGCATGTACTATGTATTAAAATCTAATTTTGTGAAATCTTATGTCATTTAGGTAATATCCTAATGAGAAAATATTAATGGCATAAATTGATCAAGCAATGAATGTGAATATTTAATAGTTGTGTCAAGAAAAAGATAATATCATAAAATTTAGATCCTGTTTTTTGGTAGTTTCATCATTCTATAGATGGTAAAGTGTTTTGTAATTGCCATATAACTCTCATGTTTAAAACTTTCCTTTTTGAGAATATTAACTTTTTGAAACATGAGTATCAACTTTATTTTGGAAAATTTAACTCCATAATTTACATTATAATAACATTTTTATTTCTCATTGGTAGCAAACTAACTTTTTATTTATTTTTAATGAGCCACATTAATAAAATGGTTTTTGGCTTAGTGTATCAAAAAGTCAGAAATAACATTATAGAACATTTATATGCTTGAAATAGTTTGTTAACACTCAGAATTTGTGTTTCTTTATCAAATTTCATATTTTTTCTAGTTGTTTTGGTGAATAAAATTATGCTTTTGAAGTGAGGTTGTGTTCTGTTCTGAGTCAAAGTTTTCTTTTAATTCCATAATTATCTTCTAATCTTATGTCCATTTGTTTTATTAATTTATCACATAAACACTTCAATTTCAACATCTTTCCTCTGGTCTTCATCATATTTTTATTTTAAGCCCAAATAGTGTTAAAATTATAAATTGAACATATAAAGATATAAAAATGCATAAATGGTTTGTGTATGCATGAATATAGTCTTTTGTTATTCTAATTATTATTAATTTTAGAGGAATTAATTGTTCTCATATAAGATAAACTGTGTACATGCATATATGTACTCTTGTGTGTATATATATGGATAGAGAAATTTAGAAAACTGGATTAGAATACCAAAGCAAAATGTAACAAAAATAACTAAAAATTTTAAAAGACTTAAGGAAACTTAACATTTTATCTTACATAGAAACAAAAGAGCCGGACGTGGTGGCACATGCTTGTAATCCCGATACTTGGGAGGCTAAGACAGGAGGATCGCAGGTTTGCAGCCAGCCTCAACTACTTAGTGAGGCCCTCAGCAACATAGTGAGATCCTGCTTCAAACTAAAATATTAAAAAAAAAATAGGGCTGAGGATGTAGCTCAGAGGTAGAAAGCCCAGGTTCAATCCCCAGTACTACAAAAAAAAAACAAGAAAAAAATTGTAATTTCTAAATATTTGATCTATAACAATATATTGAGTAATACTGAAAACTCAATCCTGCATATGTAGAATTAAAATGTCAATGAATATTATGGCACTATATTTCTTATGTTTGATTGGAGATAATTCTTTGCCTCAAGATTGAGAAATCAAGTCCATTGTATTTATTATCTATTGTAGCAGAGCAAATCACCACACCCTTGGTGGTGTAAAGCAACACGTGTTACTCCTGCTGGTTTCTGTGGGTACGTGGGCTGGGCCTGACTCAGCTGTGCCCCCTGCTTCTGTCCTTTACAAGGAAGCAGCCCAGACATCAGCTGGGACTAGGTTTCCTTCCAACACATCTCAGAAGGACTCATTCCTGAGTTCATTTCTGGCACTGTTGGTAGGGTTCAGTTTCTTTTGGGTTGTTGGACTAAGGCTGCTTGACTGGGGACCACCCTGAAAACCAGCAAAAGAGAGCACCTCCTAAGAAAATGGTGACAATTTCTCATAACCTTACTGCAGAAATAGCATCATATTATGTCTATTTTATTTGGTTGGTTAGAAGCTTCTTTCGAGGCCAAACCACACTCAAAAGAGAGAAACAAGAAAGGAACATTACTATCAGGAGGAAGGGATCACTGGGAACCATTTTAGAGTCTGCTTGATACAATTCTCTTCTCTCCTCTGTTCCAATAATCAGCAGGTCCAACATAGTAAATATGTGTATCATCTTTTCCAAAATGACTGTAAAACCAGAAAACGAATAAAATGCATAATGAAGACAGTCAACATGTTATAAATCTCACCAAGTGCTGTGTGCATGTATATCCCTATCATTCTGAGCTACATTATGATGTGAGACTACAGTGCACCAAATAAAAGTATATTTTAAAATCCTATAAATTAAAATCATAAAAAACAATTTTAAGAACACAACATAGCTTATTTCAACCATAGTGACATTTCCTACTTTTTCAAAAATAGATGTGTATTTCAGTGAGTCTATTTAATGGGTATCTTTATATTTCACAGGGCAAGTGACTTAATCCATATATCATGGTACATGTAAAGATTTTCTAACATTTTCGATTCCTTCTGTTTTGTTTTAAATTGTGTTTGGGATTTCTTTTAGCCCCTCAACATTAAAGTGTTTGAAGAAATAAAGAAACAGAATTGGAACCATTTATCAAAATGAAAACTAATACTAATGGCATATATGAAAATGTAAACTGAATTAAAATTCACACGGCTTTCTGGTTTCTGGGGAAAACGGAGCATGAAGGGATCAACTGGTCACACTCTCCCAATTTCATTAATTCTTCCTTTTAAAAACCATTTGTTTAATATTATGAATGTTAGTAAGAACAGAAACAAATCACTTTGAATCTATGAGGTTCAGAATGTATTTTATACTCTTTTTCTGTTTCCTAATGAAATAATAAATTATATGGAATAATTTAATTTTGAAGTTATAGTAGTGCTTTTGCATCTTCTATATACTTAGCATAAAGGTCATGTAATAGACATTGGAAAATAAAAAAGTCCTTGATTATTTTATTTCATTTCATTTCATTCTGTATTATATATAGCAGAACTTAAAACATGTTGTAAATATTTACATAAATGCAGAAAGCTGTGTCATTTTGGGTAGGGGGACCAATTGTGAAGATATATTTAACCTAAATAATCTAATTGGATATACATAAAGATCATACTTTTCTTGCTTTTCAATCTTAAGCAGAAAAACATAATTCCATCAGGCCTTTTGGCATAAAGCTTAAAAAGAATACCACTTTTAATGTATTAAAAACTTCTATGTTTTCTCTTAAATTTTCAAGTGATGAATTAGGCTCAGTTTCTCTAAACATGTATAATAACATTCCAGTTAAATTTAAAAACTGAAATTTTATTAATTTTGACCATGATAACACACACACGCACACACACACACACACACACACACACACACACACTCACACACATATGTTTGGAGATACAAAAAATATTAAAACAAACATTTCATAAATGATCTGTAAATATTTTACTTGGCTGCTATCTGTTTTAGAAGGTATTCACTTTGGTTTTGTCCAGTTCAATTTATATTACTTATCAAGCTGGATAAAGACCTGTTAGACTGAGTTCATTCTCAGAGACAAAAGAAAATAAAATAAAAACGCTGATCACTTTATTACAGTTACACAGTGCTTTCATTTAGCTAAAAGTAGAAATACAGTCTAAGTTACAGGATATAAATAACAGATGGCATTTAAGTCTATTACGACTCAACTTTAATCAGATTTGGGATGTCTTTGGTCTTGCCTTGAATATTGAAGGCATATTTTTTGTAGGATGCATTAATTATATGATGAAATAGGAACTGTCTGTGTAAATATGGCTGTTAATACAAAATTCACTCTACCACAAGTTTAAATACTTGCTCTCTCCTCTTATTATCTGCTCTCTGTCTTTGCTATGTTTTCACCACTGGAAATACAGAAACTTCTCTAGTGTAGCTCTGCCAGAAATGAAAGGTATTTGTTTTGGTAAAGAGTATGGGCACTGAAACCAGATAATGATCTCATTTTCAGTGGCATTTTTATTTAGCATATTTTTTAACTTCTCTGAACATGTTTCCTCATCTTTAAGCAGAGATCTCTGAAGTTATTTTATTGTTTTTACAACTTCTAATACTCAATTAGCATAAAGGTCATGGAAGAGAGTTTTGTGAAAGAGAATGTTCTCAATTAGTTTATTTAATTTCATTTCATTCTGTGTTATACATAGCAGAACTTTAAAAATGTTGTAAACATAAGTTGGGTGTGCTGGTCACACCTGTAATCCTAGTATTTGGGAGGCTGAGACAAGAGGATCACAGGTTTGAGGACAGCCTCAACAAGTAGCAAAAATTGCAGCAACTTAGTGAGACCCTGTTTCAAAAACAAAACGAAAATAAAATTAAAAGGGCTGGGGTATAGCTCGGAGGTAGAATGTCCCTGGGTTCAATCCCCAAAACCACACACAGAAAAAAAGTTTCAAACTTACAGGATTGTTGCGAGTCCTAAATGACAGCACCTGTAGAATGCCGGAGACAATGGCCGGCACAATTAGAGACATTACATAAACATTCGGTATTAGTTTTACTTGGTTCTTGAACTACTGCTTATTACTGGGATTACATGCTTATTCTCTCATCCTTGTATTAATATCTGTTTCCTTAACCTCTGAAGTGTGTCTAAGCTCTATTACCATAAAATTCTATAACTTCTAAAGTACATAGTAACTTTTTTTTCTTCTTCTGTGTGAATTGACCCCTAGTGACTCAACCCAACTCACATTTGTGACCTAACATGTCATAGAAGATGAGACCATTCCTATGGCTTCCTTCACAAAGGATCAACAGTTTTAGTTCAACATCAGGGTATCTTTTACCCCACTAGGTTCTGAAAGAATGTTCAATGGAAATTGGAGAATGATTTGGGGTGCAATAAGAATTTATCAGGAGTACTGGAATCTAAATTTACATGGGTTCTTTGAAACTTTGGGGAGAATATGCACTCACCCTCACCTCACTGACTGCAGTCTATAATGAAGAGATGGGATTGCAGATTTTCCCTTTAATACGTTGTTATGTCAGTCCCATACATCTGTGCCATTATTTTTATGAATATTACAACGATGGCTTTTGTTTCTTCCAGCCATCTGCGTTCAAAAGGTTCTTGCTACAAAGCCTCCAATAATCAGAGATTCTAGTGCCGTGTGTGTGTGTGTGTGTGTGTGTGTGTGTGTGTGTGTGTGTGTTTCTCGGGATTAATCCAGGAGCATTCTACCTACCAGCTACACCTCCAAACCTTTTTTAAAATTATTTTTTATTTGGAAACAGGGTCTCGCTATATTTCTGACAGCCTCACTAAGTTGCTGAGGCCTCAACTCAGTGATGCCTAAGCCTCCCAAGTACTGGGACTGCTGGCATGTGCCACCATGCCCGGCTTCTAGTGCCGTTTTGAATGTTCATTTCCATCTGAGGAAAATCATTATTTTTTCAAAATTGTCAATATACCCTCATACTAAGTCAACCCTGACATCATTAATGTATAAATATTTGTTGCTCAAGACTTATACAAAATAGACTTCTCCATCTTCTGAGCTTTTGAGTCATTTTACTCCCATTCCATTTTTATTTCATTTATACAGGTGAAATATCCCTAATGCAAAAACCCAAAATCAAAAATGATGCAAAATCTGAAATTTTTTGAGCACCAACATGATGCCCCAAGTGGAAAATTCCATGCCTGACTTCATGTAGTCAGCCACATTTAAAACACAGACACACCAAAAATACTGTGTAGAATTATCAAGCTATGTGTATAAAAGTATATGTGAGACATAAATGAATTTCATGTTCAGACTTGGTTTCCATCCCTAAGATATCATATATATGCAAATATTTGAAACTCTGAAAACATTTGGAATCTGAAACACATCTAGCACCAAGCATTTATTTGTTTTGTTTTGTCAATGGTTTTTGTTTTTTTGTTTAATTTGTGGTACTGGGGATTGAAACCAGGGGCATTCTTCTTCCAAGCAACACCCCCAGCAATTTTTATATTTTGTTCTGAAACAGTGTCTCATTAGGTTGCTAGGAATCTTGTTATGCTGCTGAGGCTGTCCTCAAAGTTGTGATCCTCCTATCTCAACCTACTAAGTACTGGGATTACAGACATGCATCACCATGTCCAGCCTAGCACCAAGCAATTTGGATAGGGAATGTTCAACCTTTAGACCCTTTGCCTTATTTACTAATGTATCCCTAGCAACCAGCACTAGTGATTAGCAAAATACATTGAATTTAAATGAATATACTTGGATTATGTGAAAAATCATTTAAAATGCAAAAGCCAGTACTTTGATTCCACTGTGAAAAATATTAAAACAATTTAATTATTCAGTATAGCCTACAAATTCATTAGCAGGAATAAAAGACCCTCCATGGGTTGACTCTGGTTATTGCTCTCAGCTCCCCCATAATTTCCTCCTCTAAGCGTTGACAACCCCCCTCACTTCTCCACCTGAATGATCACATTTGGTTTGCAAGACACAGTTCAACTACTTATCGTTTTAACTCCTCCAAGACCTAATTATTTTCTCCCTTGTGCCACAAGTACATTGTGTAGCTAAATCCTATCATAGCTATAATTCTCTATACTGTAATTGTATTATTATATTTCTGTGTTTACTGAGAGTGATCATTTTTACAGGGAAGAGATTATATTTTCTTAAATCTAATGCCAAAGGAACTTGATCAGTGCTCAATAGAAATTAGAGGAATGAGTCAGGAATTAATAAATAAGTTCATACATTGGTACGGCTTGACACCCTTAAGGTATCATTTAATTCAGAAATTATAGGTGATTATATGTAAAGAAAAAGATAAATCTGAAAGTTTTTAAGGAGAATGAAAAATAAATGAAATTTATCATTAATTTCATGTGAATTCTGTCATTGTAACATTCCCTTTACTGAAAAAGATGCAGTGAAAACTGGTGACTAGGATGTAATTAAGCAAGTTAACAGAAATGCCACTGTGTGTGTGTGTGTGTGTGTGTGTGTGTGTGTGTGTGTATGTGTGTTGTACTGGGGATTGAACCCAGGGATATTCTACCTGTGAGCTACACCCCCAGTCCTATTTTTAATTTTTATTTGGATTCAGGGTCTTCTTACTAACTTGCTGAGCCTGACTTCGAACTTGTGATCCTCCTGTCTCAGTCTCTCAAGTACTGGGATTATTAGTGTGTGCCATCATGCCCAAATAAAATGCCACTTAAAAAAACACATTTTTAGGGTTGGGCATGGTGGCACATGCCTGTAACCCCAGTACTTGGAAGGATGAGACAGAAAGATCACGAGTTCTAGGCCAACCTCAGCAACTTAGTGAGATCCTGTTTCAAAATAAATAAATAAGTAAATGAGGCTAGGAGTGTAGGTAGGAGGCAGAATAGCCCTGGGTTTAATCCCAGTACAAAAAAATTCTTAAATTCTCATAGACAGGTACATATTTTTTAATGCAATAAAAAAAGTGAAGTAATTCTACATTGTTTTAACTAAGAAAGGAATTATAGTGAGACCTCTGTTAGTTTCTCAATAACCACTATTATTTACAATTTGTACTTATAATAACTAAATGCTGTCATCCATAGGTAAATATAAAATTCCAGAAATCCAAAAGAGTTGCATTAATAGGTGGCTTATCACTTTAGTCTGTGGCTTTTTTACTTTTAACATTACCAACTTTATTTATTTGTTTATTTATTTTTTTGCAGTACCGGGGATTGAACCCAGGGGCATTCTACCTCTGTGCTATACCCCTAGCCCTATTTTTTATACTTTATTTTGAAACCGGGTCTCACGAAATTGCGGAGGGCCTCACTAAGGAGAGAGAGAGAGAGAGAGAGAGAGTTGAGGCTGGCCGCGAACCCAGATCCTCCGGTCTCCGCCTCCCAAAGTACTGGGATTACAAGCGTGTGCCACCACGCCTGGCAACATTACCAACTTTAAAATGTGACTTTTTAGTAATTGGAAATATTTTACTCACTTTTCAAGTATTTATACAAATTGTTTTATTGACATAAAAACTGAGTTTCTAATACAAAATATTTCATAGACTTATATGTAAAATTCAGAGCTAGAAAACTCTTAGAAGACAACATAGGAGAAAACCTAGGTGATCCTGGGCATGGGGATAAATTTGTATATAAAACACTGACATTGTGTGTATTTCCCATAATTTTGTGATCCATTCATCTGTTGATGGACATCTAGGTTGGTTCTATAATTTGGCCACTGTGAATTGTGCTGCTATGAACATGGGTATGCATATATTACTGTTGTTTTCTAGTTTCAATCCCTTTGGTATGATACCCAGTAGTGGTATAGCTGGATCATATGGTAGATCCATTCCCAGT
>PVJS01032073.1:0-23005 GCA_004027185.1 Glis glis | reverse complement strand
TTCAGATTTTATACACACACACACACACACACACACACACACACACACACATTTATTATGTATATATGTATATATGTACCTTTGTATATATATTTACATTTGTTGTATATTGTAATGTGTATATACATACATTTATTAGTGCATTGTGCTTATACATCTATACGTCATAGGTGTATGTATGTATATATACATCTATATATCAAAGTAATACAAACATACACGCACATAGCACTTGGTGTATTAGGGTTTTTGAGTCACTGGGTTTACAGGCATGGGCCATTGCACCGGGCTAGTAATAAGATATTCTAATAAACAACTCAGTTATTTTAGTGGCTATTCACTCTATTCAAAATAAATCCTCCTAATATCACTATCTACAGGCTGCCTTAGCTATCTGAATTTACCCTTTTAACTTTAAATCTACTACTTTATAGACCTCTCCCACCATTTACTACCCAGCCATTCTTCCTGGAGTATATTTTGCCATCTATCATTGTATCTGTACTCTCCTTTACTGACAAAATCTTCTGGTTTGTCTCTGTACATGCTAAAGTCAATACTTAGAATATTCATCACAAATGACACTTCCTTCTTGAAACTCTCATACTGACCCAGCTGAGGTAAATGTTTGTTCTGTATTCATAGATATTTGAATGTCTTATATGTCATTTATAGGAATGTATATAATATCATTTTATTTTTGGCTATGTGCACACGTCCCCCCTAAATACAGTTTACCATATAAATACAGTTTACTAAAAACTTACAAGAGTGGAGATTTATTTTTATCTTTACATTCCATAATTTCAGCACATTTTTTGACATATAGTAAGACATCAAATTAGCATTTTTGAAGTTAAAAATTTGAGAGAAATAAAAGAAAAAAGAAACAACAGAAGGAATGAAAAGCAATGCAATAACTTCTTGAGGAGTTTGAGATGATGTGAGATCATGGATCTTTCCAAGCACCCACTTCTATCCCTCTCATCTCTCTGTCTCTGTCTGTCTCTTTATGACAGTATTCAAAGACATGTTCATTGGTTCTGATTAACCACTAAAGGCATGTATGTCATATTATATCAAGTATTATACAATGTTAGCTATAGTATTACATCATATTAGATACGAATATTAGATATTTTCTTCGATGATATTTATTTATTTTTGATATGGGGATTGAGCCCAGTGGCATTCTACCTCCAAACTACACTAAGCCCTTTTTATTTTTTATTTTGAAAACAAGGTCTTGCTAAATTGCTGAGACTGGTCTTAAACCTGTGATCCTCCTGTCTCTGCCTCCCAAGTACTAGGATTATAGGTCTGTGTCATCATGCCCAGCTAAAATATATTTTTTGTAGTGCTGGGGATTGAATCCATGGCCTTGTGCATGCTAGGCATGCTCACATACCTCTGTGCTACATCCCCAGCCCTGAATTTTTAAAGGTAGGGTTATGTGTGATAGTGTTTAATAAGCTAAAAATTTTATGAAGATATAAGAAAGTCTATTTATTTATTTGTTTGGTGCTGGGAATTGAATCCAGGGCCATTCTACCTCCAAGCTACACCCCCAGCTTTTTTATTTTGAAATATAGTCTTGCTAAGTTGCTGAGGATCTCAGTAAGTTGCTGAAGCTTGGCCTTGAACCTGCGATCCTTCAGGCTCAGCCTCCCAAGTACTGAGATTACAGTCATTTGCCACTTATCTCTGCTAGAAATGTTTTTTTTAAATAGTGTCTTTATCTACTGGAAAAGTTTTTAAATATTGTAGATGGTAAATAAATATCTGTTTGGTATTTAACTGATTAAAATAGATCCATTTTTTTCAAATGTTCTATAGCCCTTGTTAATTTTATTTTTTTAAAAACTTACAAAAAAGCATAAACTACACTTTTGTCTTCTTTGGATAGAGACACAGAGGAATTTGTTCTATATTTCACATTGACATTTCATGGCTTAAATATATATTAAACTTATGATAGTTGCTAAGTTAAAGAAGGAATAAAAAGTACTTGGTGTTTTCATTGTTCAAGCATTACTTTTCTCTTAGTAGTTTCCAGTTGCTTAATTAATTCTTACCAAGCAGTTGATATATATATATATATATATATATATATATATATATATATATACAGAGAGAGAGAGAGAGACAGAATATATTATCATTTAAACCAGGAAGGGGACATTATTAAACATATACTATGTGCATACCCTCAGTCGGCTTGAGCTGATATAACAAAATACCATAGATTTGGGTGGTTTGAACTACAAGCATTAATCTTCTTATAGTTCAGGTTTCTGGCATGCTGGGTTTTGGTGAGACCCTCTGGCTTTTCTCCCTACATCCTCATGGGTGTCTTTTCCTTTTTTAATAAGTGCACTAAACCCATATGTGGCCCCACCCTCACAACTTCATCTAAAATTTATCTAAAGCAAAGGCTGAATCACCAACTATCATTACATTTGATGTCAGTGCTTCAACATATGAATTTTAAGGAGATGCAAGCATTCAGTCCATAAAAAGCATGATTTTAAAAAAATAATGTAGGAATCATCCAGTAGATCTGGGTTGTCCTCTAGAGGTAGGATGTTGATGTTGATGAATAAATTTAATGAAAATTAACAAAAATAGAAGTCACTGAGATAGTGAATAATGTCATAGAAGAATTAAGGACACCACAGAACACCCCCCCAATTCAATGAAGTTGAGTATGGAATAATTGAAGACTACACTGAGTGCTTATGTGCAATACATAATGATTTTTTTTGGTGCTAAGGATTTAACTCGAGGGCATTCTACCTCCAAGATACACTCCCAGCCTAGTTGTTTTATTTTTTGTCTTGAAACAGGGTCTCATTAAGTTGCTGAGGCTAGCCTCAAACCTGTGATCCTCCTATCTCAGCTTCCCAAGTACTGGGATTACAGGCACGGATCACCCTGCCCACCTTACAATGATTTTCAGTTAAAGCTCAGAGGCATAGTACTGGATAGCTATTTTCACACTATCCTACACAGTTCTGCTTACCTAGCCCTTTTGTGAGCAACTGCTATGGAAACTGGTAAAATAAAGAACACCATTGTACACAAAGAAGGCATGAAATGATATGGAAATGGAGAGACTCCTGCAAGTTGGAGGAATCTAGGTATAGTTCCACATATTTATACTTTTTTCTAGAAATAATCTTTCCAAAGTATATAAATATGAACGTTTGCAGGATAATTTGTATGATATTTATTACTTACTTCCTATTTATAGAGTTTAGACTATATAACACCTTTGGTTGGCAAGATGAGATAAAATGGATTAATATTCTGTGATAAATAAATAACTATTTGACTTTAAATGGTTAACAGCTATATGCTCTAAAGCAAGACCATATCTTCTAAGAAAATTCCTTAACACACAGTACTTTAAGTAGCAAATCTATTTTAGAAGCAATACAATGAAATTTCTTTCAAATCAATTTTTCTCCAGATCTTTCCTTTCAGTTAAGGACCATTTAGTACAATCATGTTCCCAATTCCCCCCAATAGAATGTAGTTTGGTTATATTCCTGTTTCTTGATTTGTTGCACTCCTATTAGTTAGCAATATTCTGAGTTGTATCAGGAATTAGTATATGGGAAAAAACAATACTGTGGTAGTGATTAGTTTGAATATTAACTCAAATGACACATTAAGGAAAAGCTTTTTAAACAAAGTTTTGATTTATTTACTTTCTTATCTCCAAATATGTAAGGAATCTTGACGTGTGTTCTGGTCCCCTGATTAGCCAGGCTGTGCCACCTGGCGTGCAGATGGAAAGAACATTGCACATCACATTCCCTGTTCACACCCACCCCTCCACACACAAGCTTGCATGGCAGAAAGCTAGCAGATGTTTATTTTGCTTGTGTTACTGAGATAAATTGCACATACAACTTCTCTTTCATAAGTTAAATTTGGAGAACAAGATATTGATATTTGGATTAATCAGTGGAAGATTATGTTAATACTTCTAATTTGGAAAGAAAGGCATATTAGACCTTTACATTCTTATTGTGTTTTAACTTTTTAAAAAAGAAAATTAATGGTAGTTTTGTTTGTTGAACCTTAGCATGTGTATTTCACTGATAAATTTATCAGTACAAAAATAACATAGTTTAAAATGGACTATTTCATCTTTTGGCAAGTTTTCTTTTTCCTGGAATAAAATAGCCTTCTGTCTTTAGTAAAGTTATACCATAGTCCCATGTTTTCCCCTGTTCTTAGTCCTTCAATGTTTTCATTGCTCACATTTTAAAGCTCATTTTGAAGCCACTGCTATCTATCTGCCAGTGTACAAAGGATTATAGATTGCAAGAAAGTATATTTAGAAAGACCACTTTAATGCAATCAGTGGATAAGAATGTTGTGCATATAATAAATAGAGTAACTATGTTTCTTGGAGTATTGGCTAAATTCTGTGCATAAGTTATTTTTAATTCTCAAGGTAATTTTGGATTGGTGTTATATCTCAATTATATATGTATATACATATATACACACATACACACACTCATATGAGAATTATGGATAAGAGATGTTAAGTAACTTTCTCAAGTACTAGAATCTAGATTTGAACAAAGGTTCATCTGAAATCCTGAAAACCCTACTCTTAACCAATATATTAAGTTGGCATAGCTTATTTAATGACTTTTACAAATTTATTTGTATCTTTTAAAATATCATTTCAAGTTAATTAATGTTTAAAATTGTGATAAAATACACATAAAATAAAATTTATCATCTTGATATTTTTAAGTAAACAATTCAGTGGCATTAATTATATTCAAAATGTTGTACTACCAGTTCTACCACCATCCACAGAAATTCCTGGTATCTTGCAAAACTGAGATTCTATAACACTATGAATGTGACTACCCCAGGTATCTTGTATAAAAGGAATCATGCACTATTTGTTTTTATGCAACTGTTTTATTTCAGTTAACATAATGTTCTTGAGACTCATCCATGTTTTAGCATGTCAGAATTTCCTTCCTTCTTAAGGCTAAATAATATTCCTTTGTACCTATATGCCACACTTGGTTTATCTATTCATCTGTCCGTGGCCATTGGATTACTTACACCTTTTGAATATTGAAAATAAAGCTTCTATGAACTTGAGTATTCAGATGTATCTTTAAGTCCCTGCTTTTAATTCATTTTAGTATATAACCAGAGTGGAATTTCTTGGTAGTTTGCTTATTTTATGCCTTTTTATCAGAAATCACCCTACCATTTTCCATAGTAGCTGCCTCATTTTAAACTTCTTTAAATAAGGCATAAGAGTTCCAATTTCTCTACATCATTGCTGGTATTTTATTTTTATTTTTGATAGTTAGAAAATAAGAACCTTTCCAATAAAAATTGACATTTATCTTTTGGAATATTATATATACCTTAATTATATAAGCCAGAAGGCCAAAATCAGCAGGAATATAAGTTTTGGATGGATAGCAATTATATTTTTAAGTTTTTTGTTTGTTTGTTTTTAGTTTGTTTACATTGCTGATTTCCAACCCAGGGCTTCATGCATGCTCAGCAAGGGCTCTACTTCTGAGCTACATCCCCAGCCCTGGAAAGGGTAATTATAGAAAGGAATATTAAGAGACAGAATTAAAATATCTTCTATCTACGTTTCTAACTACTAAAATCAGTTAAATGAGTTAGATGCAAAATTCTTCTATAAATGATCAGATAGCAAATATTTTAGGTCTTGTGTGCCATATAATCTCTTTCATAACTATCAACTCTTTGAAGTGTGAAAGCATATGCAGAATATATGTAAACAAATGATTGTAGTTATGTATCAATAAAACTTTATTTAAAAATAGGTAGAGGAGCAGATTGGTCAGCAGGGTATATATCTAGGAATTACTTAGAACATTAACTGCTTATATTTTCTTACAGTTTCAAGATAAGTATTATTTTAAGTAGAGATCTATTTGTAATATAAATAAAAATAACTTTTGTCTAATCAAATTAACTACTAAATCTAACAGAACTTAAGTTGTTTTGAGAATATGGACTTCTTTATAGAATATTTTTAATAATACCAATATAGGACCTGTCTTTGAAGTAGAAGATATATCCATCACTAATTACTTTGTACTAGCACTTTAAAATAGCTTAATTTAGACAGATCCCTACATTTTAGTGTTCACTAAAGCACTTGGGTTTCTTTTATCTTAGTTATGATTTTAGCAAATAATTTATATGAGACATGAGACATATATTAAAAATATACTTTTTCTAATACTATGCTTGATATTTTTTTTTTTTTTTGCGGTACCGGGGATTGAACCCAGGGGCGTTCTACCTCCGCGCTACACCCCCGGCCCCTATTTTTTTATACTTTATTTTGAAACCGGGTCTCATGAAGTTGTGGAGGGCCTCACTAGGTAGACAAAGAGAGAGAGACAGGGAGAGGGAGAGCTGAGGCTGGCCGTGAACCCGGATCCTCCGGTCTCCGCCTCCCAAAGTACTGGGATTACAAGCGTGCGGCTCTATGCTTGATATTAATGTAATTAAAGCTGCGATTTTTGTTCCTTTCTCAGGTGTAATGTTTTGTTCTTTTAAATTAAATCTTCAGCATATAAGTACATATTTGATTTTGCAATCAAAGAAAAAAACAAGAACACATCCACAAATTAAAATCAGAAGGAATAAATGAGAAGTGAAATTAATCAATTTGCTATGACTTGATTGACATTTCTAAAGGTATATCTTAGGAATTATGATGGATGCTTGTTTTTTTCTCCTCAGTTTTGATAAGTTAAGAAAAAGTGAAGCACACACACATACAAAATCCTCTTTGCTTCTAGACTAGGTTTTGATCTATAAAACCTCTTTAACTTTCCTTTCCATTTCGTCGTTTTCTCACTTTTTCATTATGAATTCTAACTAGCAACTATTGACTTCAGCCAGAAAGTAACCGAGAGCCCTATAGACTATAGTTCCTCTCATTTCTAGTGCTTAGGGAAGTAAATGGAGGATCATTTTATTTTATTTTATTTTATTTATTTTTTTTTTGCGGTACCGTAGATTGAACCCAGGGGCGTTCTCCGAGCTACACCCTCAGCCCTATTTTTCATCCTTTATTTTGAAACTGGGTCTCACGAAGTTGCGGAGGGCCTCACTAAGTAGCTGAGGCTGGCGGCGAACCCTGATCCTCCAGTCTCGCCTCCCAAGTACTGGGATTACAAGCGTGCGCCACCACGCCTGGCATGGAGGATCATTTTAGAGCAAGTATTTAACTTTTTATGCTGATGAATCATCTCAATATGTAGCAAAGTTTATTAAAGACTATAGAAAAATTATTATTGATTAATTAGAGATAGACTCATCTTTTTTTTTTTTTTTGCGGTACTGGGGATTGAACCCAGAGGGGTTCTACCTCTGGACTACACACCCGGCCCTATTTTTTTATACTTTATTTTGAAACCAGGTCTCACGAAGTTGCGGAGGGCCTCACTAAGTAGAGAGAGAGAGAGAGAGACAGGGAGAAAGAGAGAGAGAGAGCTGAGGCTGGCCGCGAACCTGGATCCTCCAGTCTCCGCCTCCCAAAGTACTGGGATTACAATCGTGCGCCACTACGCCTGGCCAGAGACAGACTCATCTGAGTGTAAAAAAATAGATCACTGGACAGTAAATTGAACTTGTGATCTTTCTCAGTTTTAAGGTCATGTGATTAAGTAGCAATGCATACATCCTTCCGTGAGAAATGATGAATCAAAACATATCTAAGTTTAATATCTTTTTGATCTACTATAAAAATATATTCGAGACTGATTATCTTTTGTCCTATTTGACTTAAAATGGATTCAAATTTGCCTTTGTGCTACTTAGAAAAAATACAAAAATCCCACTAAAAATAAAAACAAGAATGCAAAAATTAATCATTTATTCAGAGGTGTGATCATTTATTATATTAATATTTATTCATATTTACTGGCATATGGCCATTTTGGATATATAAAGTTATTTTCTAAAGAACACCACTCTGATACAATCAAGTAATAAATTATTGGAGTTTTGCTTCTGTATTTGTTTTCCTCTGCTATTGACTGTAAAAATATATGGTTAATGGAGCACTCTGGGGCAAGTTGAATCAATGTTATATTTGTGTCTTTTTCCTCCTCCTAATGAGTTCTTGATAACCATATGACCAGAATTTCTGGCAGAAAAAATTTGGACTATAAAGCCTCTAACAAGAGAAGGCTGAATGCGAGGCTTTAGTGATTGGTCCAAAGGCGAGGTTTCATTTTATAGCAGGACAGGCTGAAGTGTGTTGGACTTCCAGTGATGAAGAGATCTCCTATTTCTCCATTGCTGCTTTCCATCAGATTTAACTGTATTCTTTCTTCCTATGTGTGTTCTTAGCTTTCAGCCATTTGCAAATTACAGTCATCTTTCTGAGAAATGGAAGTTTGAGTGGGATAGAGCAAGGAAAAGTAAAATTTGTAAAGGCAACATAATCTTGAAGTTATTTTCACTTTATGATACTTGTTTCCATAAAGTGGGGGTGGGGGGAGGTCAGCAAGCAGCATGCAGTCAGAAGGTTATATGAAAAGCATATCAATTTTAAAATTTGCTAACTACTGATACCTCTAAGAAGAGGAAGCAAAATAAGACAGATATTAAGAAAACTCGACTCAACATTATGTAAAAATATTAATTTTGAATAATTTTACATACACAATCATATTTTCTACTTTATTGTGCCCTCATAATTTAAAAACACTCTTTGAAAAACTGAATATTTTTAACTTATCCTTAGAATCCACTGACAAGTTTGTCAACAGTCATATGCTGAAAGCATTAACAAAATACCTTCATTCTTATAATTTGCATAATACTGTCTTCTCTCATTACTGTTTGTGTAACTTCATTCATTCATTCACTGAATACCAACTTCCTTATATGTAATTAATGTGTCCTTGTTATCAAAAAATTTACAGCTTTGAGAGGAGACAGACATGTGAACATTTCCTGGTTTGTCCCCTGAGTAAATACTCCTTTCTTTTTCACATTATGTTATACAATGCAATAACATCTAAACATCTTGTTTACTTACTTGTATGAACTATAGTGTATTCATCCTACACTAAAAGGCTCCACAGGAAAGGACAAATCAGGGACATGTGCGTGTGGGGGATGAGGACCCCCAGCTACGGGAAATGTAACATGTGACAGCTCCGTATTGTTGCTGGAGCTCTTCCTGCCAGAGATGAGAACTGGCAAATAGGGCCAAATATACACCAGGGGCCAGATTTGAGAGGCCTTTCCTTGTATGCAAATAAGTTTAGTAATTATTTAATTGAGTGTTAACTTTGTAATCTGGAAGACAAAGGATTTTGATGTGAGAAGTAAGAGGTGGGTGACAGTATGGAAGTAGTTTCGGGAAGGGCAAGACCAGACATTGGGAGATCTCACATCTATTGGGGCAAGAGTAATTCAGGCAAGAGAAAATTGAAGGCCTGAAGTAGGTCTTGCTGAGAGCAGGAAAGAAATATGAGGAAATATGATAGGTAAGTCTTAGCACCTAATTAAATGAGGTATGGTCAGAGAAGGATAGAAGTAGGATGGAGCAGGCAAGGCAAGGAGCTAAGGAACAAGTACCAGTTAAAGATGTCATCAGCACCTATTTTGGCCAACCAGATGGATGGTGGTGATAATTTACCAATAAAATAAAATAAAGGATTATCATGAGATACTTTCTGACTCCTCATGTTTGGGAATCCCTGTGACATCCTGGTGGAATTATCCAGTGAGCCCTCAGATGTACCTGCCTGACTAAGTCTGGAAATAAGTGAGGAGGGTAAGCAGGAGAGGCAGCTTCGGTGTCTTTAGCTATATGCTCTAGCAAAACCAAACAGAACAAAACCAACAAACAAAACACCTATGAGTCTTGAAATTAGCCAGATTCACTTGGAATCTCATCATTTGTGGTCGGTGGAAGTAATCACAATACTAATTATACCGAGCAACCAGCCAGACTCAGAAAATCCAGGGTCGAATGTTTTCTCTCATATGGGGAAGCTACAGAGAAAATAGGAAACAAAAGGGATTATAGATGATTGAAGAGAAAGACAAGTAGAATAGTGTAAGGGGACAGTGGGAGGGAGGAAAAAGAAGAACTGATGAAGAAACCGTTCAAATAATGCTATGTTTATATGTGAAGGTAATACTACCAATCTCACTAACATGTGGGGGGCGGTGGGTGGGATCTGAAGGAAATCACTCCAAGACCTGTGTGCATGAATGTCTGTACCACTCTGAACCTCAATACCATGTAAAATTACAATATACCAGTAAAAGTATTTTTTAAAAGTACCTTTTCACTGAAATTGGCATATGATATGATTTTTAAAAAATGGCAGTCAATATTATCAGCTTATAGGTATTTATTGAAACCAGGGCATTGATGACATTGCATATTTGCTCTTCAAATGTACCGTATGCAGAATGAGAAAAACTACAGCCCAGTGAAACTGTGACTGCCCCATCTGCAGAGTGTGTTATTCAAACATGCTGCAAGGGATCTATTCTAATTCCATGGCTAAGGGTATCACTTCAAAGTGACTAATTGATATGTGTTTTTATTTTGTTATTGGACCATCTAACATACGCCTTTTACCATGGCATATGTTAGAGCAGACTTTTGTGGTAACAGAGAAAAAGTCAAGTTAGCCTACTTGAGGGCTGAATTTCTTTAGCACTGTGTTTTAGTGTCACCTGGTTGAAATCCAAGGCTAGTATTCTTGAATACTGTTGAAACTGGTTATTATTTGCTAAAGAGTTGGCTTGGAAATTTTATATATTTGTCATACCTAAAACTAAAACTTTAAAAAGAAATTCTGTGTAATATATGTGTATTTAGAAAAGAGATGAATTGGGAAAGAAAATGTTTATATATATATATATATATATATATATATATATATATATAATAGAGTGTGTGTGTGTGTGTGTGTGTGTGTGTGTGTGTGTGTGTGTGTTTCTTTTTTTTTTTTGGTACTAGGGATTGAACCTAGGGACGTTCACCACTGAACTACTTCCTCATCCCTTTCTTTTATTTTTTGTTTTGAAACAGGATCTCACTAAGTTGCCCAGGCTGGCCTCAAACTTGCAATCCTCCTATCTCAGCCTCTCAAACACTGGGATTAGAAGCATGCATCACCATGCCCAGCTATCTTAGGATTCTTAAAAAAATATTTCCTTAACAAGAATTAACATGTGTCATATTTTAAAAAATCCATTGATATTTATTCCAGAGAGACATGTTCATCATCTGAAGTAAGACATAAATTCCTGCCTTTTTATCACTAAGAAAGAAAAGTTAAAAAAATTCAACATTTGCTGCAATTTGCTTCTTTTTAAGTTTGCTTCTTTGATAAAGCTTTGTTCCTGGTTTTATGTATTTTCTGTTTTATGAAAGCATAGTATTAGTGTATGTTTTGGCACATTTTAGAATTCTTTCATTTTTACAAGTATTAAACAGATTTGTCTCTAAAGTTAACATTTTTTTGGCATAGAGTTAAATATTGTATTCCCCTAAGGTCTTGTAAGAAGTTAACCATCATACATTATGGAAAACTTAAAATCAGTCCTCTTCACAGATTTAATAAGTTTCCATACAGAATAACTGAACATATAATTTCTACCACTGTAGATTGACTGGTACAGAATGAAAAGGAGGAGGAATTTTAGTAAAATCTCTGATCTTAGGGTTACTCTCTCAGGTACAAAACTCTTTTTAACCATACATAATTGTTCTTATACTAGATCTTCCCAACACTGTACCTTTTTAGAATCCTGGTAATAATAAGTATTGTTAGCCAATGGTATTTATTAAATGTATTCAGTTATTAAGAATACAATATTAGTTTCTGTTAAAAAAAAGAACCAATTCCCTAAGAATACTCAGATCTGCTATTCAGATCACACACCTTTCAGCTGAGAAGAGATAAAAACTTTTCTCATCAACTTGGCTTTTTCAGTGAGTTCCCTTTTATTTATAATAGAATGCAAAAGGAATTTTGAGGTCCTGTGGGGATTCTCCTCATGCTCCTGGCCTTTCCACCCACCAGTGCCAACGAGTGGCAGGACACTGAGTACATGAGATGCAGGCTTGTGGGTCCCAGATTCGAGTTCCCTTCATCTGCTCATAGTGGAAATGAACTGCAATCCTAAACCAGGTCATGTGGGAGACTGCAAATTCACTAGGTTAGCAAATGCTTTATGACTACTCTATAGGGACTATTTTGAAATGCTGTTTTAGCATAGAGTCCTGAATTTAAGTTGTAGAAGATATCCTTGTTGAGTTTTAGAAAGGACATTAAAAGCTCTATCAGCAACTTGAGAAAATAAGGAAAACACAGTATTTCTAACAAGTACACTTAGTGTTTTTGAGTTTTTGTTTTCTGTTACAAACAAATCACACTTGTTTGAGCATCTATCACATTGTAAATGTCAAATTTGACGTTCATCATCAATGCCTAAGAGCTCTGCGTACATTTTTTAAATTTCTGATATGTGTCAGGGGCTGTGCACACTTGTTCTAATTGAATCTTATTTAAAATCCACCATAATCCCAGGACTAGGCATTAGTTACACCCACTTCAATACTGAAGAAATGGGCACAGGGTGGGTAGGTAGCTTGCTGAAAGCTACTGGGTTTCTCTAGAACAGTACCAGAAATCCCAAACCTGTGGTTTTCCCAGTGCCCCACAACACCTCATACAATAATCATGGGGAAGTAGAGGATGATAAGGGGCTTAAGGGAGGAAAAGAGCTGAAAGCTGTTTTTCTCTTCCTTGTGGTTGTTTTATTAATAGAAAAATCCAAGCACACTTACAGTAAGGAGAAGAAGTCAATAGAAAACAAAAAATTGATATGATGTTTAATAGGATAAAGAACAGGAAGAAACAAGAAAGGAAGAGAAATAGGCCAATGTGTTTGTTTCTAAAATTTGAGAGCAAACTTTTTCCTCATTGACAGAGAAATAATTTAGTGAAGACAAAAAAAAAAAAAACACCAACAATTCTAATTCACTTGAATTGTAATTCACCAAAGTGAGTTCACCTTGCTTAGCCTCTGGTTAGTGAAGTAGTAAGGCTTTGTGTACTTTTTCAGAGGAGGCCTTCATTAGTGGCTAGAGACTGGTGGGAAGAGCTGGGGTGGTGTCTTGGGAAGAAAGAGAAAGAGAATGAGAGAGAAGAGACTTAACTTTATCTTGGGGACACAGAAAAGAAAATCTCAAGTGTGGAGCAAAAAACTGCACAACAAAGTAGAAAAATATAGATAAAGAACATTAATTTTTTATTTAACTAACTTTATATTTATGATAGGTCTTAATCCCTCTTCACATTTATGGGATAGAAGGAAGTAAAGAATAAAATAAAACATTTTATAAAAAGAGGGAACAAATAGAGGTGATGCTTTTATTAATAGTAGTTTTATTGTTTATTTGTAATTAAATCAGGGACTGGGGGCATAGCTTAGTAGTTAAGCACTTGCTTAGCATGTATGAAGCCCTGGATTTGATCCCTGACCTTGCTAAAAACAAACAAAAAAAGGAAGTTTACTTTTAATTTTAAAGTATTTTCTTTTGTACTTCTTATAATGAAATTAGTGATTATTTTGTAAATGGATCTCCTAGGAATTGGATAAAAGAATTATCCTTTCAGACATATACTATAAGACATATACTATAAGACCAACACACAGAGCTGGTATAAACCAGCTATAAGTCATACTCAAATTGTAATTAATTACTTTGAAAATGAGATAATTCTATCAGGTCATTAAATAACTCCATTTATTAAACTATTACAGCAACCATATTATTGGCTAAAATACAATAACAGTAGTATTTTAACAAGTTTACCAACAACTAGGATTTTACTTAGGTACAATGATATAACCAGCCACTATGCCGTTAGAGTGTATAATTATAAGAAAAACTGTAGGCCTTTTTTTTTTTTTTTTTTTGCGGTACCGGGAATTGAACCCAGGGGCGTTCTACCTCCGTGCCACACCCCCGGCCCTATTTTTTTTATACTTTATTTTGAAACTAGGTCTCACGAAGTTGCGGAGGGCCTCACTAGGTAGAGAGAGAGAGAGAGAGAGAGAGAGAGAGAGAGAGAGACAGGGAGGGAGAGAGAGAGAGAGAGAGAGAGCTGAGGCTGGCCGCAAACCTGGATCATCCGGTCTCCAATTCCCAAAGTACTGGGATTACAAGCATGCGCCACCATGCCACCACGCCCGGCCTGTAGGACATTTTATAAGTTGAAAGTTGAAGATAAATTCATCCTCAAATATATTATGCTCTGATATAAATGCTTTGTAGACTAGCCTTATTTGAAATTTGGTTGACCATATGAATATATAATGCTTATGTACAATGGAAATGGAAGAGATGAAGGTGAATGAGGAGAAAGAAAAAAAGAGAGCAAGGAAATGTATGTAAAATTCAACAAAGGGCAGCATAATTTAGCATTCATTCAAAACCTTTTGAGTTCTTACACTGTGTGCATTTTTAAATATTCTAGGTCAACTGCAAAGCATTACATGATTAAAAAAAGGAAGTTGAAAAATATTATTTGCTGCTTTGAGGAATGAACTAATTCACTTTAAGCTATAGGCCAAAACTTTAATTGAAGGAAGAACTGAGTCTGATTTCTGCCAAAGACTTAATTAGCCATATGTTAAAGAACAGTATTCAATATTCATGGTATGGAAAATATTCTCCATTATAGATTGATTTTTTAACTGTATCCAGATCAATCAAACCAAAAATCTTCATCCAACCAAAAATCTTCATCATTGAATATGTATAATGGATACTACCCTCATACCCATGCACAATCTGTACTCGACAACATAAAATCATCAGGACCTTCCCCCAAATTTCCAGAGTACCTATCTACGAGCAGCCTGTTTGAGCATATCTAATTATGTCACATGTAAATATTCATTCTGCAAACATTTACCATGACCTGTACTATGTACTGTTTGTCAAATATTCAATAATAAGGAAAACATTTTCCTTGACTTCATGAAGATCAAAGCTTCACTGGGTATAAAATATAATAATTGCAACACCATGTAATAATGTATGTAATGACAGATGCCTAGAATTTTGTGGTTGTACAATGAGGATACCCCACATATCGGGATTACTTTAACTATGGGAATACATATTGGGATGGGGAGAGAGCCATGAACTAGACTTTCTAGAGTGGTGGGTGTCTTTACTGAATTGAGAGGATGATTAGGAATAGCAGGATATGAGAAGTCAGAGGGAGCAGGTTATTCCTGGCAAAGAGGTCAATAGAACAGGTGAGTTATCATTATAAAAATACAGAGGAGTTTAGTATTTCTGAAGTCTGCAACTCTGTTGCGTCTTCAGGCTAGAGAGTTAGGCAAGAAGTAGATCATAGAGGGTTTGCATAGTATACTAAGTAACTTGGATTTTTATTCTATTGGATATGAAAAGTGGTCAGAAGGTTTTAAGCAATGTCAGCTCTCTGGGTAGGGGAAGATTTTGAGAGTGACAAGATTAGACATGTAGGGACAGGCTGGTAGCTGTTATCCAGTCCATGTGAGAGATTTAGCGCTTGCACTGAGAAAAGGATGAATGAATCAATTAATATTTAGGTCTAAATGCTTAGGTCTTTTTTCCTTATAATTTCATGTCAGGAACTTTAATGAGAAGATTGGAAAATAAATGACCACCTAATAGTAGCTATTAGAATTACACAATCTTATACCCTTAAATTCCCATTGCCTAGCGTTTTCAATGTTGTATTAATTTCTACATACCTAGACTTGAGCCCATTATAAAAGTAAGTCAAAGTCATTATTTTCAACCAAATAAAGGTATATTTTCCTAGCACTGAGACATTTTTGAAATGATGAACTTTGAACAGCACTTGCAGATTACATAAGATTATTTCTATAATTGGTTTCAAAGCATTTTCTCATATTTATCTCCTTGAATATTAAACCTCATTAGGAAATGTATATTTAGATATGTAGAAGAGATTAATTTATGAAACTAAAGTAAACATAATAACTAATTGAAGTGCTTAATAGAACATTAACAAGAATTAAATTCTGGCATAACCAAACAAAATGTTTTCTTGATTTTGTCCTTCTTACTACAAACTGTAGCTTCTATCTGTAGAATGAAATTAATAGAGCCTTATGAATAGAAACAAGCAACTGAATAATATACTTTATGTAGGTATGATCCTGTATGCTTGTTTAAACCATCAGTGGGTTTGAATTTTTAGGTGAAATTAAAAAGCATAAGCTGTTATCTGCCTTAATGATTATTCTGGAATAATTCTAGTTAGCAAATTTTTGTGGTTAGATGATCTGGAGCATGGACTCTTAAAAGGTTTTAGGAAATAAGTGGTCTTAAACATTCCCTGTTAATTATATAATAAGTGTATTTCTAATTGGAATATGTTATTGATTTTGACTTGTCAGTTTTCTGGTACTATTATTAAAAGAAAAATGCAGTGTAAATTGATTTTTTCTGGACACCCATGGGTTCTTTGTTATCAGATATACCTCTGACTTTAAGAAGATAAATTGTTGTTCATTTACATACAATGCATTAAAAATAAAACTACTTGTTTAGTCATTAATGGCAATAGGGTATGTTGTCACTGACTGACAAGAAATCATTCAACACTGTCAAAAAATAATATCACTTTATGTCACATCTCCCTGTATAAAATATTGGCAACTTTAAAAATCACAAGAGTGAGGTAACTTGTGGGGAAGACTAAGTATGTTAGAATTTGGAAATTTAATTTAAAAATACAAATTTTAATATTCTTTAGAATTCTGATAAATAGCTACAGAAAGCTGATTTTGTGTACACTGTGCCTTACTGACTGGTATGCTAATTGAACAATGAGTACACTAAAAAATATAATCATGCAGCAGGCTTACTAAATTGCAGTTGAATTTTCTCAAGCTGAAGAGCATTCTTGAAATGTAGAACAAAGAAAGAAAAGCCATACGTGGAAAAAATTTCTTAGTTCTAATCAGTCTTTTATTTTTAAAAAAAAATTTTGCAGTATTGGGGATTGAACCCAGGGACATTCTACCTCTGAGCTACACCCCCGGCCCTATTTTTTTATTCTTTATTTTGAAGCAGGGTCTCACTAAGTTGCGGAGGGCCTCGCTAAGTAGCTGAGGCTGGCTGCGAACTTGCTATTCTCTTGTCTCAGCCTCCCAAGTACTGGGATTACAGGCATGCGCCACCACGCTCAGCCTAATCAGTCTTTTAAAAAGAAAATAGAAAATTTCCTAAATATGAATGCAAAGCAAGATACAGGTGTATTAGCCAATCATTATTTCAAAAATTAGTTTAATGAGTCTTCTATTTTAACATGGCAGACAAAATATAAGCATATGCTTCTATTGTATATTGGTTTGTTGTAAAAATGAAAACAACAGAATTTTAAATGTCATAAGCCTAAAAGAAGAAAATAGGAAGGAGAAGAAATCAAACGTTCAAAACTAAAAAGCAGATGTCCATAGGAGATTGGATTGAACAGACCCTAGAAAGCTGAATCCTGAACCAGACTGGAGAAGTATAATAATGTTTACCACAGAACTACTTAGGGTTTCAAGGCTGGTAATGGCAGGTAACTGTGGAAGCAAGAGTGAAGACAATATTGAAAACTAGGAGATTTGTCAGAAGTCCATTAAAAAGTAGCTAGATCCCTTGATACCTTCATTCACCTTGAATAGCTCAAGAACTTCACTGTTCAGTGAAGAGGATAAACCCATTGTCTATACTGGAGGACACAAGGGTATTCTATTGAAAACAAGGGGACTTGAGTGAATTTCTGCATGTTACAAGTTGAAAACACTAAATCTCCCTTTCACTGGGCTCCCTGAGTGAGTGCCCTGTAGGTAGAATATGAGAGTTGGATTTCGTAATTTGTTGCATGGAACATGTTGTAAAGATTTGTAAGGAGATCATTAGCTACTAGAAAATGGTACCTTTAGATATACAATAAAAATAGAAATAAAACAAAGAGCTCAACATATTTCTTTCAATTTAGAAAAGTCACTTCAATCTTCTAAGCCCCCCCTTTTTTACAGAAGTAACAGTATTGTTTAGCAATCATTTTCATTAAAAACTAAAGAGAAAAACATGTCCTTCTTTTTAGTTTCCAAGGCATGCTAGCATGCTAAACCCTTTTTAGTTCTATTTTCTCCCAAGTAGTGAAAGCTAGATGACTCAAAAGAAGTAAACTAACTTCCTTCCTTCCTTCCTTCCTTCCTTCCTTCCTTCCTTCCTTCCCTCCCTCCCTCCCTCCCTCCCTCCCTCCTCACCCCTCCTTCCCTCTCTCCTTCCCCTCTCTTCCTTCCTTCTTTTCATTTTGTGGTTCTTGGGATGAACCCAGCGCCTTGTGCATGCACCCCTAGCCCATCAATATTTCTATTAATTGCCTCAAAACATAAGGTAACATGAATCCATTCAAATTTACAGCAAATGTGTTCAATGTTTAGAGTTTGTTTCCCAGCGGTGGAGGTAGGCAGGCAAATGCCAGTGCTTTGTCTATTCCTATGCACTATAGGAATTATAATGTATTATATTAGCGTATTTTACTAATTTGATTACTTCTGCTGTAAAAAGATGTGAAATACTTTACTAAGTCACCAAAGGTTCATTTTCCTTTTCCAAGCTGAATTTTAGAAATCATCTTGTTTAAGGAAAAGCCAAATAAACCTATGAAACTCCATGAGAAATTATGTCTGTCACTTTGGGGCTGAAATGCTGGATGCATTCCAGCAGGCGACACTGGAAGTCACATACACGTAGCATATTCTGAGGGCCAGAATGGCAGGCACAAGTGTGTCTCTGCTCGAGTCATGCAGTGGTAGACCTAGGCTTGAAGATGCTATGACTTAGTCACTAAAGAACAAGAGATACATACTACTTTTGAGAATAAGCTGAGCAGTAATTTTAAAAACTCAAATACCTCAAATACATCACACTTCATTGTGGAATCATGTTGGCTTTTATTTTCAACATGCCTCATTACTAATTTACTTGCCAAGAATTTTTTCTTAGGAAATACAAGTATTCAAGTATGTTTGGGTATATCCAAGTGGGTCACAACTGATTGAAAAATATTTCTTCTTTGTTTACCCATATTTGATTTTGATTATCTTCAAGTTATTTTTATTTTGTTTTCCATTGAATAGTACATTTTTATTTCTTTTTATAAAAGATATTTCTGGTAGAACAGACAATTTAGTCATCAACTTACTGTTTCTAAATGTATGCATTTTCTTCCCATGTAAAATAATATATGTATATATTATATATATTTCATATAACATTAAACATTTCATAAAAATGTATATTAAGTTGTCATATTATGCTTCTCTCAGCCTTTCTGAATATTAAAGGGCCACATAAAGAAATTTTATGCTTTTTGTGTCACTATTGAACATTGGTTATTATATTGCTCAGTGAGTTAATAAAAATTGATTGGTGTCATTAAAAAATTTATTGCAGTCTTTAAATGATTTTGTGATAGGAAAATAGTTTGTTTCTCCTGATAAGTCTACTGACTAAATTGTGATAATTTCATCTTAACTCCATTTCCAGAAATCCCCTTTAGTACTCAATCATTATAATTATCCATTATATTAGATTACTTCAAATGTGTCATGGAATCAGGGGAATATATATTATATCCATATATTCTGTAACCTATTTGATCCTTTTCAAATTTAGGAATGGCATCTCACTTATCCCATTAATTGTTGAGATTGTTGGGATCACTGAGATAAGATAAGGGATATGAACTCTAGATGACACCTTGATAAGTTATTGGACACATGTATGGAAAGCGCTCAGTATTGATCACTGCTGGCTACCAAGTTCACACTTCAATAGAGGTCTGGTTTTTATTTCTCTCCTCAACCACTTTTCAATTTCTACCTACAGTTTCACAATTAAAGACATTATATAGCACAAGGACAATACTTTTGCTTGTCTTTAGTTATATGTACATATGTTTTGGAAGGAAAATATTATAAAGCTGTCACCAATTTAAAACCTAATATAAAAGGATTTCAGATCCTTTCCTATAACAAGATTAGAGGAGAAGGTAGGGGCAATAAAACAGAAAGAAAGAAGGAAGAGGGGCAATGGTTTAATGAGAATAGAAGACCAGAAAGTATCAAAGTATGAAGAAGAAATTGACATTCTGACTGCTAAAGACAATTGTTACCCATTTTTATTCTTTCATTCAAGTATTTGTCAAATTTCTAACAATTGTTACTGACTCAGGCACTATACTAGTTACCAGAGAGTTAACAATGAATTTAGGCATAATCTCTCCCCGGAGAAGCTAATTGTTTTTAAAGGGAAAAATTGTTGTTCTCAAGTACACAGGCAGAACAGAGAAGATATTTAGATGACCCTCTGGTGGGCTGAGTTTTTTACCTGGATGGGAGTTAGTTAGACTGAAAAGTTGAAGCAAGTTTATTACTGGCAGATGAGATGGTGTCCACCATAACACAGAAACTTGAAAGAACAGGGTAATTTTGAAAATTGGGATAACCGTGGTATGGCATATGCCCCAGATACATGCTGAGGAGGTGAGAGAGTAGTGACAGTAGAAATTGTTATGAGTCATTTATGTGATGCTAACAAGTTTGTAGAGTTCAGATTGATTTATCCCAGAGCAGTGGAGAGGCATATGAGTGTTTTGATGTTATCAGGATCCTACTTTAGGCCTCCTATCCAATTGGGTCATCATCGAAACAATTTTAATAGCGCCCTCCCAAATTAGTATTCTGTAGGTTTGGATAAGACCCGAGTGAAATTGTGATAACATACTACTTTTCATGTAGCTTTTTTATCAACTGGAGGCTCTCATATTTTGATTTGGAAAATTCTCTTGGAAAAATTCATATAATTTTTATTATACATTTATTGGGAAGGAAGGCATATCTATACTTAAAGATTTTAGCACCATACCTTAATGGGTGAGTATTTACAAATAATCACTGATGATATTGACTCATAATAATGAAACAAAATATAAAGTGTTTCCTTTGTGGTCAGTTTCATGGTAATCTCCAGTTCGTTCTTCCCCAGGTCAGATTTTGAAGCAAATAATGGCTTTGAGATCTTACAGTTCAGAGTTGTTAGTCAAAGAGGAGGAATGCTTTGAGACTGTGATTTTGTATTTTTTGTTTTGTTTTAAAGAAAATAAAAGTGATCACTAAAATTATCTTTTCAATGTGGTATTATTGAGTTTTTGTAAGACAGCAAAGTGAAATCAAGTTTGTATCAGTTGTCTTTTCTTTAGGTCATGAGGATGTTTACAGGGTGGCTCTAGTGACTTATGATCCACAAGATCGTGTGTGATTTCTTGCTTTACTGAATGATCCATTCTCTGTAAAATATTCCCTTAGAGAAGAAAAGAATTGAGAAAGGTTTTAAAGTAGACTTTAACTTTGTTTCATTTTCTTTTTGTGGGCTTAAAAATCACAGTAGGTAGATAAATTGCCCTTCATTGTCTTTTGAAATGATTTTAATAGCTTAAACTAAATTTAAAAAATATAGATATCTCTGCATCTGTGTTCTAGAAATTTGATGTGTTAGATATATTTATGGAAACAGAGCTTACATTATAAGTTTATTATTATGGACCTAATTTTAAATGGCTATCATGACTGCATTTATTTGGCATTTTAGAAATATAGTTTGATTTAGCTCAGGATAAAGTAATATGGAATTCAGAAAATATAATACCATTTGGTATTTTTTTCCTGCAAAATCCATTACACTGTAGGAGGTTTCACATTTCTAAAATGCAAGCAGTAAGTATTGTGGGGTCAGGGACTAACCAGTGAATGAAAGTCAGAACTCAGAATGAAGTGCCTTTTCTGTTTAACACTGGGCACTGATAGAAACTGATAATGTTTGATTAATGAACGGCAGCCTTGCAGTGGGTGAAAACATCTGCAAGCAGTGATTTATTATTTCAAAGGTATTGGAAGCTGGCGGTATCTTGCCGACTTAAGTATGTGTGCCTGAATAAAATAAATGAGATGCAACATGTGAAAAATGAAAACACATTACTTGTAAAGGATGTGTCACGAGCAGGGTATTTTTGTTCAAGTACACTTTGTCATGGGGATTTTTAATGCTGTTCTGAATACAAATCATTTAGCTGGTTCATAAAATCTCCTCAGTTGGAATTCTTGCATCTATCATCCAAGACATAAATGAGGGTTAAACTTAATGTGGTGTAACATCCCTTAAATGTTCAAATTTGGTATCATATACAACTATTAAAATTGCACATATGTTTTATGTATAAAGATGAATAAATTGTTGATATTTAAAACAACAGTGTCCAAATAGAAAGAGCATTTGAGGTCTTAATTAAGCACTCATCACATACTCAGAGGTAAGGTGTATCCCTGCATCTATCATGGGTAGGTATTTGAATAATCTATCATTTTGTGACTGAGCAATTTTTAGTTAGGTGACATTATGTGATAAATAATATAATTTAATAAAGGGAACATTTCTATTTTAAGTATGAGTTTTAAAGAGAGAGAGAGAGTGAGAAAGAGAGAGAATGTGTGTGTATATGTGTGTGTGTGTGTGTGTGTGTGTGTGTGTACATACACATACCTTGAATTATTCACTGTTGCTTAGGTAAAAATCACACTGTATCTGTCAATGTAGTTACCCTATATTTCGCACATAGTAGATAATTATTTATTTATTTATTTATTTATTTATTTTTTTTTTTTTGCGGTACCAGGGGTTGAACGCAGGGGCGTTCTACCTCCGCGCTACGCCCCCGGCCCTATTTTTTATACTTTATTTTGAAACCGGGTCTCACGAAGTTGCAGAGGACCTCACTAAGGAGACAGAGAGAGAGAGAGAGAGAGAGAGAGAGAGAGAGAGAGA
>PVJS01032072.1:0-23004 GCA_004027185.1 Glis glis | reverse complement strand
TCATCCCATAATGAGAGGCAGAACCAGCCAGGAAGGAGACTGAAGGGAGACACCCGGATCACTCTCTTTGGAGGTTTAATGAGAGTGCCGGTCTGGGGAGGAGAGTGCTCATCTCTGAATCTTCCATTTGAAGGAGTTGAAACTGTGACTTTTATGGTGCTAGTCAACACCAGGGGGCAGGAGAGAAAGCACAGTGAATGGAGATAAATCCAGTCTCAGAAGGATGGTGTGAGGAAATGGGTTAAGTACATGAAAGAGTCCAACATAGTTCTTGGTACCCAGCATGTGGGCTCTGTTAGTTGAATTTAAAAGTTTAAAAACACTTTAAAATTATTTTTGAATTACCGAGGTCTTCCATGTTCATTGTAAAAAATTTAAGAAATATAGATAAGCAAAGCAACAAAATACATTTTATTACCCATAATCACCATCCTTGAATAGGCACTGTTAACATTTTGGTAGAACATATCCTATTTTCTACTAATGTACATCTTTCCCCTCAAATGGGATCACAATAAATTCTTATTTTATATTGTTTCATATATAACTTTAACTGATAATATTTACTTTTTATTTTAGCTCAATATATGATTATGAGTAGAGGAAAACGCTCTCCCTGGGGTTCTAGTTCTGCCTCTGATCTAAGCAGTCCCTGGCAAACCCCTCAACTTCTTGAAGTTTCAGATTTTCAACTGTGAAATAAAGAGCTTGACATTAATAGTGCCTTGGGTAAGGCACCTTCTATCTCTATCATTCTAGTTGTTGATGGGTAATTGAAGGAAGACAGTATGGTGTAGTGGTTATTGCTCTATCACCAGCCAGGTTCTAATCCCATTCTACCTGTGAGGTCCTGGTTCTTGAGTGCCTCAGTTTCCCTTTCTCTAAGATGGATTAATGATAGGACTTGTCACCTAGGTTTGTTGTGAGAATTAAATAGATAATACATATAGTAAAGGTTCAATGAGTAACAGCAATCATCAATATTTTGCTCAGGTGCCAGGTTTCCTGAGATGATAGAGTAAAAACTAATAATGAGGAACTGAGAACTAACATGGGTTGAATGCATGCGCTGGAACTAATATGGGTTGAACACGTGAGCTGAGCATTATGCTAAATTCGCTCATCTGGACATTATTATTATCATTATCATTATTATTATTATTAGTAGTAGTAGTAGTAGTACTGGGGATTGAACCCAGGGGCATTCTACCTCTGAGCTATGCCGGAAGCCCTTTTTATTTTTTTCATTTGGAAACTAGGTCTCACTAAATTGCTGAGGTTGGCCTTGAACCTTGGATCCTCCTCTCTCAGCCTCCCAAGTACTGGGATTACAAGTGTGTGCCACTGCACCCAGCTTGTACAATCTTATTTAACCCTCAAAACCAATTTACTATCTCCACTTTACACCTCAGGAAACTGAGGTTAGAACTTGCCTAGATTCAGGAAGCTAGTAAGCGTCAAGCCCAAAGACTGCCTTTTGGGCTAGTTTTGGCTGAGCTGAGGGGCTACAATATCTGCCATTTGCTGGATATTTCATTTAAAAAATGAAGCCCAAGCATGAAGTATCTTCCTCAGCAATATTCAGCATGAATTTCTTTTTCTTCACTTTAATAACTCCATTTTAATGATTCCACTGTTTGACAGTTACTTATAAGACAGGGATTTTTGTACATTTTAATTGACCGCTGGACATCTTAGTAGAGCAGAACTAGCATGTGGGTATTATAAAAATAATTTATGCTTTACTTAGAAATTTAATTTTATGGTTGTAACTAATGGTCTAAAAATTCTCCAAACTAAAAATAAGGAAATCTCATGAAAGTAACCAGCTGGGGACGGTCGTGAAATGTAGTGTGATATTTTCATATTTTGATTTCTACATCACTGCCAAAGGACGTCATAAAAGAGTCAAGGGATTTGGGTTGCCGACTGGCTCTGACTGGTTCCATGAGTGAGAAAGGTCATTTCATTTCTGGCTATCGCCTTCTCTTCCAAGGAGAAAAATCAAAGACTAGACGAAAATACAAAGTGCCTTTTAATTAAACGGTGCCTCATGGGGCTGTATGCTCTCCTAACAATTGTTAGAGAAGTAGGTAATTTCTGGTAACCACTGCCTACTGCCTGGTGCATTTGTAGATTTACTACACACACACACACACACACACACACACACACACACACACACACGCAGCCAACTTTAGATTGAGCAGGCCAAGGTGCGCGGACACACCGAGCAATGAGCAGTATAAACATTTCAAATAATGTATACTTTTGGATTGAGATACAACTTTCTGTGCTCAGAGTAAGCGGTGCACAGACCCACATACTCCCAGTCAGGGACGCCCAGCGTGCAGATGAGCTGCGCCCGCCTGGGTGCGGCTGGCAGCTTTCCGTCCTGGCCCCGTGCATTACGTGCCTGCAGGCCCCCCTGCCGGGGTTCGCTTTACCCTGCTCAGCCCAGCTGGCCTGGGAGTCTCCAACCCCGCCACCCCCGCCGGGGCTCCCGGGAGCTCTCGGCACATCCAGCCCCGTGGCGATCACGTTCCAAGGACTAGGGCTCGCGTCCCAGCTGGGCGCTGGTTGGTCGCGCCATCGGGTCCACCGCCCGGTGATTGGTCCAAGGGATCAGTTCACGTGGTTCCGTGCAGATAAGCAGCCTCTCCCGGGCCGCTCCGCAGTCGGCCCGAGCAAGCGCCAAGAGGGGGTCCTGCCCGGGGCTGGGGTGCGAACTTGCGCAGCAGCGGGGTGCTGGCTCTCACGGTCCACCGCCGCCTCCTTGCCTAATGAGCTGCACCAGGTAGGTTCGCTGCCACTCTGCGCCCCGGAACCTAGGGGAAAGTGCAGCGGGGAAGCTGGGGGGCGTTTTCGTCCTGTCATCTCTGCAAACGGAGCCCCCAGGGGAGGGCAATATGACGATCTACTGTAGAGTTAATTCCGGAAAGGCTTGGAGGTGTGGAAATTCGCGCTGTATTTCTTAGAGCCCATTTCGGTGATCCGCATCCTAAATCAGAAACGGTCTTCTTAACGTGAGCCAGCTTTAGTTCTGATGCAACCGTGATCTTAGGGGTCCTGCACAAAAGCCCCAAGTACTTAGGCAGCTTAACTTGTGATAGCACGCTGAGCACGCTGGTTAGGTACTTTAGCTTGGGGTCAAAAATTACAGGGTGATATTCGCATTCGTACGCTCTCCCCCACTCCTTATTATATTGGCCATAACAAACTCAGTCTGAGTTGGAGCACACTATTATTTTAAACTCTTGGCCAGGACTTAAAATTCCAGGGAAGTCGCCCAATACTAAAAACTGTCTTTCTATAAATGCAAAGAGTTAAAAAAGAATCTTTCATAAAACTACTTTAAGTCGCTTCTCCAGACATAACTTAGCAGGAGATTTTTCTAAAAATTCTTCCTGTGAACTATTATTAGGCCCACAAATATAACTTTAGCTCTTTTATTTGTTTGTTCTAAGTTTGAGGGTCTCCCAGAAAAATCCCAGAGCTAATAAAGTAAATTCTGTGAATGTTCTTCATTGCCCATTTTGTGATAAAGACCACTTGCTTACGTGCTTAGAGTTTCTATGAAGAGAGTTACTAGAGCCACACTGAGAAATGTCATGTACAGTATCCACACACCTCTTATCTGTCAGGCTAAGATAGGGGGAAAATCCTAGCTACATCCGCTTGGAGCATGTAATGAGGGCCAAAGGCCAGGAAAAAAACTTTCTTGGTGGAGGATTCTTGGTTTAATATTGCTGCGCATTGATATGCTTAAATTTTAAATAGGTTTATTGTCTTTCTACTTATAAATGTCCACCGCCAAAACATTAGAAAATAGCAAAAAAGTACAAAGATAATAATACACCACCCATAATCCTATAACGAAGAGATAATTGTTGATTTTTAGTGTATTTCCTATAAAGTTTTTCCAATATTTGTAAGTTTATATATCTAATATGTATTTTTAAAAGTTCTGTTTTTAGATAACCAGTTTTTCTTTCTTTTCTTTTTTTGTGGTACTAAGGATTGAACCCAGGGGCATTCTACCTCCGAGCTACGCCCCCAGACCTATTTTATTCTTTATTTTGAAACAGGGTCTCACTAAGTTGCAGATGGCCTCACTAAGTTGCTGAGGCTGGCTGCGAACCTGCGATCCTCCTGTCTCAGCTTCCCAAGTACTGGGATTACAAGCGTGCGCCACCACGCCCGGCTATAACCAGTTTTTAAAATAAATTTTTTTGTGTGTATATGTAAGGCATACAACATGATGTTATAAAAGCCATACATAAACTGGGTGTGGTGGCGCATGCTTGTAATTCCAGTACTTGGGAGGCTGAGACAAGGAGGATCACAGGTTCGAGGACAGCCTCAGCAAGTAGTGAGACTCTCTCATCAGCCTAGTGAGACCCTGTTTCAAGTAAAAATAAAATAGGGTTGGAGGTGTAGCTCAGAGGTAGAATGCCCCTGAGTTCAATCCTTAGTAGCAAAATAAATAAATAAATAAACAAACAAATAAAGTCAAACATAGTAAAATGGTTATTATAGTGGAACAAATTAACATATCCACCATCTCACATAGGTTACCAGTTTTTCCATTTAAATGTGGACTTGTCTTGGGCATCTCTCTATGGGAAATACAGATTATGCAAAGGGTCTCTAAGTGCATGAAGTGTTGGCTTGTGTTTGAGTTATTTGTGAACAGTGAGGAAGACCATGATAGAGTGCAAAGATAATTCTGACTTCACTCTTAGCCTTCTTACTCTCAGAACTGTTCCATAAGAATTTTTATTGCTACTTTTGTTTTTTTTTAAAGTGGATTACCCTTCCAGAGAAGTATGATGATTAATTTAACAGCAAAATAAGCAATAATAGCCAGAGGGAGCAGAGGGTCTGGAACTCCGGTACCTGGTGAGCCTGTCTGGTCATTAGGATCTCTGGGGAAGCTTTCAGAACATATTCACCTCTGTAGCTCCACTCCCAGAGGCTACGCTCTGGTGGCTCTAAGTCCCAGGTATCTCATTTTTTTTTTTTAAAGAAGGAAACTAACTTCTTAGGACATAGTGACCAGACAGAGCAAATAGTTCTTAGAGCTCTATAAGACATCATCAAATCCCTCCCTTTTATTTCTCAGATGGAGAAACAGAACTGCCTTTCAGGTGATTTAAGCAGTTAACCCATGGTCCCATAGCCAGCCAGTGGTAGAGGAGGAGGGTAGAGAAGGACATAGAATGAGGGTCCGGTCAGCCAACACCGTTCTCTTTGATTACGTATGATAGCAGCTCCTTCATACTCACTGCACTGGCTGTGATTCAGTCAGTATAGAAAGAGGACATACATATTTGGGACCAGAGGAAGAGCATCTCAGATCTAGGTGTTAAACCCCTTTCCTTTTGCCTTGCAGAATGATCCAGGTTTTGGATCCACGTCCTTTGACGAGTTCAGTCATGCCCGTGGATGTGGCCATGAGATTTTGCTTGGCTCATTCGCCACCTCTGAAGAGTTTTCTGGGCCCTTACAATGACTTTCAACGCAGAAATTTTGTGAATAAATTAAAGCCTCTGAAATCGTGTCTGAACCTCAAACAGGAAGCCAAACCGCAGAGCGAATGGAAGCGCTCGCACAACCAGGCCAAGAAGCGAGTCGTGTTTGCGGACTCCAAGGGCCTCTCTCTCACTGCCATCCACGTCTTCTCTGACCTCCCAGAGGAACCGGCATGGGATCTCCAGTTCGATCTCTTGGACCTTAACGATATCTCCTCTGGCCTAAAACTCCACGAGGAGAAAAACCTGATCTTAGATTTCCCTCAGCCTTCTTCCGATTACTTAAGTTTCCGGAACCACTTTCAGAAGAACTTTGTGTGTCTGGAGAACTGCTCTCTGCAAGAGCGAACAGTGACCGGGACCATCAAAGTGAAAAACCTGAGCTTCGAGAAGAGGGTTCAGGTCCGCATCACTTTCGACACTTGGAAAAGCTACATCGATGTGGACTGTGTCTATATGAAGAATGTATACGGCAGCTCAGACAGTGACACCTTCTCATTCGCCGTCGACTTACCTGCTGTCATTCCAACCGAGGAGAAAATTGAGTTCTGCATTTCTTACCATGCCAACGGGCAGGTCTTCTGGGACAACAACGAAGGTCAGAATTACAGAATTGTCCACGTGCAATGGAAGCCCGATGGGGTGCAGACACAGATGGCTCTCCAAGACTGTGCGTTCCACCAGGTGCCCCCCAAGACCGAGTTAGAGTCGACAATCTTTGGCAGCCCAAGGCTGGCAAGTGAACTCTTTCCGGAATGGCAGAGCTGGGGGAGAATGGAGAGCTTTGCCTCTTATCGATAAATTCAGCAACCTAGTGACTGGTTTTGACATGTCGTAGTCCCCAGTGAAATCCTAGGTCGATATTGCTCAATATTAGGAAGTCTTGCTACTTTCCATCAGTAGGTTTAGGTTTGAGCTTTTGGGACCTGGCCACAGCAAATACACAACCTCTTGAGAATTTAGTGTTGGGTTTATATAGATGAGGCTACCCAATTTTGTTTTGGAGGGTCAAGTAAAAGCCTGGGAACTATTTTTATAAAATATATTTTCACTGCCCTTCCTCCTTCCCTCTCAATTCACTAGCTTTCACTGAGCAAGGAACAGTTGAGGAAGGATCGTTGATGGTGATGGAAAGGTGTGTTAATGGTGTGAGGAATGTGTGAAAGGTGTACACAAGGACTCTGAGCTCACATCAGAGTAGGAGCGGGAGGTCTGATTCTTAATTATCGGTGAGAAAATGTAGGGTTATTTTGTGTTGTATCTAAAGTTGGTTTTACAGGTCTCTCCTGGGGAGGTAACTCAGAGAGGAGAAAGAGATCCATTCTGTGTATTCTTATGAAGAAAAGCCAAATAAATTTTAAGGGTGTTAGATGGTACTGGGGGAAGATGCACTATAATTCTGGAGAATCCAGATCTTAAGTGAAGTCTTTCTGTTCAAACATGATCTATCACAAATCATGACTTGGGGAAAGTGTAAGCAAATCTGGCCTTGCAGTCCTAATATGACAGGCGACTTTGTTATCAAGGCATCGTGCTGGAGTTCTTGTACAGAATACCGCCTAACAAAAATCATGCCTTCACCAATGGCTGACATGTAGGGACTTCACATCATGTCAGAGATTGCTTTTTGCAAGTGCCTTGATTGAACAAGAACAGTGTAGTCACTTAACCCAAATACTTGCATGGTCATCTGATATCTCATGAGTTTTTGGTCTCATAAGAAGGTCCACCCTGTACACTGGCAATCCTCCTGCAGTACTGTTACATCTTTGAGAGTGTTGTCAATGTACACAACTCACATCCTTCATATTGAAGGTCACATTTTTTTGCCACACTTTATTGATGTGATGTTTGAACTGAGGACTGACACTAGGGTTCTCAATGCAAGAATTCAATTCCTTGCACATAGAGGTAGCAGCCTCTCTTGCCTATTTATGCCTTGCTGTTTTAATTTCCTTCAAAGTAAAAATGCTTCTTTTTTTTAAATGGATGTGAATTATTTTAGATGTGAATTGTTTTTGTGTGTGCGCATCAATCCATTCTGTAAGATATTAAGGACAGGAGTCCTAGAATGTTTGCTTCTGTCATTGTGCACGTCCATTGAGAGTTATTAAGAGAATGCAGTGAATTTTAACACGTGTGATCTGCCATGCTGGAAAAGTACTATTGAAATAGCTCTGCTGTGACAGTATTCAAGGCTTGGCTAGCATCCATAATTTTTTCTACTGTAAATATTGCACTGTTTTCTGGCTACCCTTCATGAGCTTCTCACTTTAAGAATAAATGTATTTGATATAAGACCTGAGAACGTTTTCTTACTCAAAGCCACAATTAGCCAAAAAAGAGACTTCAACTGGCATTCTCCTGTTTTGTTTAGGAACAACCAGAGTTAGTTTGGATCAGAAGGTGGGTCCAGCTGAGAGTATTCACATGATCCCAGTCTCATTAGTGAGCGCATGTCCTACCCCCTGACCACTGGGGCTGGGGCCCAGGAGAGTGACTTGAGCAACTGTCCCCTTGACTGTCCACATCAGTGGTTACTATTCATCCCATATGCTTTCTGCCCAGTCAGTGTTATCTTGGAAGTTATATGTCATTTTTAAAATGGGGGAGGAGATGGTATGGGAGGGGCTGGAGTGGCTCCTACTTCCTGGGCAAAGCTTGAAGGTGCCCAAAGGGGTCCCAGGAGGGGCAGTGGGCACCAGACTGGAATGAAGGGAGGAGCACATCTCCTCGGGGTGAGATGCAGTGAGTCCATGAACCTCACTTGTTGTCCCAGTTCTACCCAAAATTCCAGAAAGGGCTTCTGCACCAAGTATCTTAAACAGAAAGGGAAATCAATAACCAACTCACTGGAAAGACCCAATTATGAAGAATAAACTATCATAACATGCTCTAGGTCAGAGGTTATAAACTACAAGTCTGCAGGCTGTATCTGCAGATGTAATCACAGATGTATTTTAATCTACACAGGATTTTTTAAAAAAGAATTTATTGCCAAGATGCAAGAATTATCAGACTACATAAAAATATGGATTTCATTTTTTCCCCTCTAAAAATTGCAAAATTCTTCCTCCTGGAGACAACTATGTAGAGTTGACTAGCAGCTGCCCCTTTAGATGGGGGTGGTGTCCTGGATGGGGCAGCAGTGCTGCCTTGAGTTGGCCGAAGTCCCTACACACGTTGTGTTCTCTTTCACTACCAGCCGGCCTCTGTAGGCGCTGGGGTTCCTAAGCCCTCTTTTGTCTCCTCTGGCTCTCTATTCATGCTGATGTTTGGGTGGAGAACACCCTCTTCCCAAGAGAGGGAGAAAATTCAAGTTTGGGTCTGGCGGGGACATCGAAAGTCATGAGACTCAAATCCCTAAACTTTTAAAAGAAGAAACTAAAGATTCAGACAGGGGGAGTCCCCCATGGAGACCCTCCTTCTCAGGTGTTCCCTCTTCTGCATGGGAGAGCTATGTCCAGGTGGTCATGACTCTGGTCAGCTCTTGCTGGCCATGTCTTTGTCAGCTTGATGTAGTGTTGGCACGTCCCTGGGCTGCTCCTCAAAGAGCAGGGCGTTCCTGGGTCTTTACTATCAAATGGAATTATCCACATTTCACATCCTGATATCTCACCTCATAGAAGCAACTCTGCTTTTAAAAATTAACGTGGAAGAATGGCTTGAATTTGGGGTGCAGGATATGCTTTTTCAACAAAACAAAAACAAAACCCAAGGCATAATTTACTTAAGGAAGCATTCTGTTTATGGCTGTCTGGTGAGTTTATCCTGAAACAAAAATGCTGAGAATCTCCTGTGTGGGAGTGAACCGTGCTTTTTCCTCAATGGGAGTTCAAAAGTTCTGTACAAGTTTGGGTGGTCCTTCAATCTGCAGAGGGAGAGTTTTCTTCAGCTTTCATTATCCAAGTTCCTCATAGAGTTTTCTTGAAGCTACTGGAAGCTGTGGCCTGAATAAAACCTCTAGTTAGTGGGCAGTGATTCCAAACTCCAAGCAGGGCCCATGTGCGGTTTTGTTGACTCCTGGCTTCCTGACCATGTCTCCTTTCAGCCAGTGAGTGGACACCCACTGCTGTGTTTGGAGCTGAGCTTTAAAACACAGATGCCCCTGCTCCTCCCTAGGTTCTGATTTAATTGGTTTGAGTTGTAGCCTGGATTGGGCAGTTACTTTTTTATTTTTTATTCTGTGGTACTAGGGATTGAACCCAGGGGCACTCTACCTCTGAGCTACACCCCCAGCCCTGTTTTATTTTTTTATTTTGAAATAGGGTCTCGCTAAGTTGCTGAGGCTGGCCTTAAACCTGCGATCCTCCTGTCTCATCCTCCCAAGTACTGGGATTACAGGTGTGTGCCACCACACCTGGCTGGATTAGACAGTTTTGAAAGTTCCAAGGCACCTCCAATATTCATCAAGGTTGAGGACCTCTGGTTTAAGCTTTCCAAGTGTTTTTAGCTGCCCATATCAGAGAATGGAGTTCAGATGATTCTCCCATCTACTTTTTAAAAGATTGTAGATGATGAGCTGGGCGTGGTGGCACATGCCTGCAATCCCAGTACTTGGAAGGCTCTGACAGGAGGATTGCAGTTTTGAGGCCAGCCTCAGCAATTTAGCAAGACCCTCAGCAACTTAGCAATACTCTGATTCAAAATTAAAAAAAATAGGGCTGGGGGTGTAGCTCAGAGGTAGAATGCCCCTGGGTTCAATTTCAGAAAATTGGGTTAACCAGAAAAAAAGAAAAAATTATATAGATGATGAAATGGAGGACCCGAAAGGTTAAAACATGTTTGAGGTCACAGAAATAGTAGAGCCTGACTTTCTGATCTGTTCTCCCAACACCCCCATCCCTGCCCATACTATCTGCTAAACAACCTGAACACAGACTTCTTCATTTTACTAATCTACTCTTTTTCTCTTCTCTGGTCTTTTGGGTATAGACATATGTTGACGATGACGATGATGATGCCTTTGGGTTCAAGTGACACAATCAACTAACATAAACAACAAAGAAAATTTGTTATCTCATAAGTCCCAAGGTAGAGTGTTTTCAAAGTGGGTTAATTCAGTGGCTTAAACTCAGGTTATTTCCCTTTTCATTCTGCTATCTTCATTCCTTTTGACTGTCCTGTGCTAACTCGATTCCTAATTACGAGATGACTGTCACTGTTTCCAGGCATCAGAGCAGATACAATAGCACCACCAGAAGGATACCATTCTTCCTTGTGTCACTTTGTTTTTAATGGGTGAACAAACTTTCCCAGAAGCCCTCTCACCCTCCACTGCAGACTGCAGACTTTTCCTCCAGGTTTCCTTGACCAGCATGAAGCCATGTGCCTGTGGATGCACTATCTCTGGATGGGGAAATGGGACTCTGTAATTGGCTCAGACTCACCAGGATTCCCGCCCACCCCCAGCCCCAACCAATCACCAGGGGCTACTGAAGGCTAAGCCTTCTGAAACAAAGTTGTATGGAGGAACCAGAACTTCATCATATGTCTCTCCTTGATGAAGGCTCTCATAAATGGTGAAAGCCCATTGCTTCAACCACAACTCAGAAACAATTACTCATGGGGCCAAGGCAATAAGTCGATTTTTTTAGTCTATAATGAAAGATAGAATTGAGCTATCCAGAGGATCAGATAGGCTACATAATTTTAACATGTTAAAAGATTAGGTCTGGGCTCAGGCAGAACTAGATTTAAATCTCTGTTCCACCAGTTGTGTGGGACAACCTTCACCAAGCCTCCAAGACTCAGCGTTCCCATCTTAAAATTGGGAATGATAACAATTCTTATCTCACAGAGTGATTGTGAGAATAAAATGAAATAGCGCTGGATGTGGTGGCACACACCTGTAATCCCAGTACTTGGGAGGCAGAGACTGGAGGATCCGGGTTCGCGGCCAGCCTCAGCTACTTAGTGAGGCCCTCCGCAACTTCGTGAGACCCGGTTTCAAAATAAAGTATAAAAAAATACGGCCGGGGGTGTAGCTCAGAGGTAAAATGCCCCTGGGTTCAATCCCTGGTACCGCAAAAAAAAAAAAAAGAAATAAAGTACTTAGCCAATTATTTGATCAGTAATATGTGATGGAGCCAGGCATTGTGGCACATGCTTGTAATCCCAGTTCTTGGAAGACTGAGACCAGGAGGATTGCAGGTTCGCAGCCAGCCTTAGCAACTTAGTGAGGCTCTCTGCAGCTTAGTAAGACTGTTTCAAAATAAAAAAATAAAATAGGGCTGGGGGTGTAGCTTAGAGGTAAAATGACACTGGGTTCAATCCCAGTACCACACACACATACAAAATATGTGATGGATAAGTATAAATTATTCTAATACTAATACAGTCATGTGTCACTTAACAACATAATAAGCTTAAAGAAGTGTGTTGTTAGGTGATGTGGTTTTTGGGCCAACACCACAAAGTGAGCTTACACACACCTAGATGGTACAGATCAGTCATTCCACCTGCCCTGTTGATGCAATAAAAAGACAGTAAAGACGAGATGTCTGAGACCACTGCCACATAGTGTGACATACTGTTTAACAGTAAACATTTTTTATAAGTAGAAGGCATATACTCTAAAATAACAGCAAAAGTATATTATAGTAAATACATAAATCAGAAACATAGTCATTTATCATATCACATATTATGTACTGTACATACTTGTAATTGTTATAATTTTATACCACTAGTAGTACAGTAGGCTCACTTACACCAGCATCACCCCAAACATGAGGAACGTGTTGTGCTATGATATCATGATGGTTACCATGTCCCTGGGTGATAGAAACTTTTCAGCTCCATTATAATCTTACACAATCACCATCATATATGCAGCCTGTTGCTGACCCAACCGTTGTTATTTGGCAGATGACTGTACCTAATGATAAAATGTCTTTCCATGAATATTCCTTTTCAGTGTGGTTCAGGTTGGAGGTGAGTATTGGTGTCTGAGATTCCTTTCTTAAATAAGGACTTAGTACTAATACTAGTATTCTGGGTTGCTAGTTGAGAGAGAGTACCTGAAATAGCATTTTATAATGTGAATCACTCATCCATTCAACACATATTTATAGAGCACCAACTCTGCTTGGCAATGAATACGTGGTGCAGAACAAACAAATATGTTCCCTGCTCTCAGGGAGCAGGAGTGTTGGAGACATTTAGACACCTCCACCCTGTCACTTTGCAGTGACACCTCGGCTGGGTAATTTTGGACAAGTTGCACTAATTACTCTTGCCTCAATTCAATCCTCGATGAAATGGGTTAATTATTTACAAGGTTGCTGTGAGGCTTAAGTAATAATAACAGTGGCTGACACGCAGAATTTAACCATATGGCAAGCATGGTTCTAAGTGCTTTATTTATATTAACACAGTTCTCACAACAGTTCTATGAAGTGGTTTCTCTTATCAGTCTCATTTTACAGATGAGGAAATGGAGGCACAGACAATGTTCATGACTTGTCTAAGGTGAGAGAGTTTGTTAGTAAGTTCTTTTTTTTTTTTGCGGTACCGGGGATCGAACCCTGGGGCATTCTACCTCCGAGCTACACCCCTGGCCCTATTTTTATTCTTTATTTTGAAACAGGGTCTCACTAAGTTGCAGGGGGCCTCACTAAGTAGCCGAGGTTGGCCACAAACCTGCAATCCTCCTGTCTCAGCCTCCCTAGTACTGGGATTACAAGCGTGTGCCACCACGCCAACCTTGTTAGGAAGTTTTAGAGCTAAGATTTGAGCCCAGACTTAGAATCTGTGGTTGAAACTTTCATAGTTTGCTGTGTTTCAACACTGCTCATAGAAGGTTTTTTTTTTTTTTTGGTACTAGAGGTTGAATCCACAGGTAGGTATTCTACCTCTGAGCTACACTCCTACACATTTATATTTTTTAATTTTGAAACAGGGTCTCACTAAGTTGCTGAAGGCCTTGCTAAGTTGCTGAGGCTGGCCTCGAACCTTCAATCCTCCTGTTTCAGTCTCCCAAGTACTGGGATTACAGACATGAGCCACCATGCTTGGCTACAGCATACCTTTTAATTTGAATATTTTGTTCATTTGTATTCATCCAATTCCTGATATAGTAGAGTTTATGTATAGTGTTTTATTATTTGTTTTCTATTTGATCCACTCATTTAATGTTCTTTTTCATTTCTTTCTTATCTTTTTAAGGATCAATATTTTTATTCCTTTTTTCTAGTTTATTAACTTGCTAGTTATTTATTCTTTAACATTTCTTTAGTGGTTACCCTAATGATTATAACACAAGTTCTTGATTATTATAATATAAATAGTTTTTACTACTTTTTTTATAAGGCTGGGACCTTTTACATGTAACCTTCCTCCTATCTTTTGCATTGTTGTTATGCATTTTGATTCTAAAGCTACTTTAAGCCCCATGAGTAGGAGATAGGCTTAGGGATGGACAATTTCTAGTGGAACAAAATACAGAGCCTAGAAATGAGGGTATACGTATATAAAGACGTGATTATGACCGAGCTGGAAATGATGCTCAGTGGAATGAGAATGGATTTCACAATAATTGATGCTGGAGCAAAATAGTTATCTATATCGAAAAACACAAAGCTGGGCTCTGACCACATGCTTTGCACAAAAGGCAGATCCAGGGAATTAATAATTTAAGATGAAAGAGAAAGCTTTTAACAACTCTCTGGAGAAGATATAGAAGGCTTTCAGGACTATGGAGTTGGGAAAGATTTCTAAAAGAATGAAAGAAACAAACAACAACCACCACCACAACAACAACACCTGGTAGATTTAACCATGTTAAAATTTAGGTATTTTAAAATCAAAAGATAACATAAAGAAAGTGAAACTTTCAAACTTGGAGAAACTATAACTGATGAAGTAATAGTTTCTGGGATATATAAAGAACTTTAGTATCTAATAAGCAAAAGAAAACCTATAGAGAAATAGGCAGAAAGTCTTAGATAGGCATTCACAGGAGAAGAAAGCAGAATGGTCAATAAACACGTGAAAAGATTCTCAATCTCATTAATAACCAGGGAAATGCTAATTAAACTACAATGAGATACTATTTCACATCTGCCTGAAGGGCAAGAATTAAAACGTCTGTACTAGCAAGTGTTGGTGAGCTTGTGGCCAGTCGGTCTCCTGCTGGTGAGAGTGTAAACCAGGGTGATCGCCTGGGAAGCAATTTAGCATTGTAAAGTTGAAGATGCGTAGCAATTCCACTTCTATGTATATATCTTATGGAGAAACTCTTGCACACGCACATCAGGAGATATATAAGTATGTTTATAATAGCATCCTTTGAAAAAGCAAAAAATTGAAACCAACACAAATATCCACTTAGTGTGGATTAGATAAATAAATTATGTTATCTAAATGGAATATAAACAGTAAATGAAGATGAATATAAATAGTGTCTACTTCTACCAACATGAGTGAATTTCATAAACATAAAACTGAGCAAAAAAGGCAGGTCACAGAAATACATACCTTATGATTCATTTACATAGATTGAAATCCACAAAAACTGAATATGAAAATTCTTAATGAATATATTATTTATATACATATATATGAAAATAATAAAGGAAAGCAAGGGAATAAAAATAGAAGTTGTCTTAAGGGACAAATTATTTCCATCAAAGGAGGATAGAAGAAATATGGGAGGGAGATATAAAAGAAGATCCAAAAGTGTTGCTAATATTTTCTAAGAAAACATTTTTGTATATATAATATATATCATTTCATGTGTAAATATTTTATAATAAAAATGTAAACAGATTTAATTAGTTCCTACAAGCACAATAGGAACTTTCCTGTCTGCATCTTCTAATTTTCTTTTCCTTTGTTTTTTGGAGGAGTTGGGGGTGGGGTTGATTTCTTCCCAGCATAACCCTTAAGAACAGTAAATTATTTTGGCACGTGTGGTATTTGGCCGCATGCTTCTGGCAGCCTTTAGGATATGGCCTGAATTCAGGACAATAGACTGTTTTAATGTGTTGCTTCTGACTTTTATGATTTCGGCATGCCAGATTGCGTCAAATTGAGTAGAATGTTCCATTGAGCTTTCACTGCTGCCGCAGACATGAAAATAAAAGCTACATTCTTATGTGTTTTTGTAAGGAATCAGCTATTCTCTGGGTTTTCGGCTTACATCAGGGTTGTGGGTTTCAGTAAGGACACTCTTATGGAACCTGGTCGCCACCCTTCCCGAGTGACACCTGTGTTAGGGAAAGCCCCTTGATGATACCACTACAATTACAGGCACCGACCCCACCCTGCCCTTCTGAAACCTAGCACAGTCTCCCAGCTCTTATCTATCTACACTAAGAGCTCATCAAACCAGGGTAGAGAGAGGCATTTTCCTGTCTCAGGAACAGTTCCCATAGTCCAATTATATCACTATCTAGGTTCACAGTGCTTGAAAACAATGATCAGGCCACACCTCTGCCCCAGACTTGCCATTACAGCAATGAAGGAGGTAGACACCACCTATGACAAAAGAAGACTGTCGTAAAGATGGGCTATTTACTGGTACCACCATACCCCTTGGCCTCATTCATGCTCTGTCAATGGAGTAATAGCTCAAGTATTAACAGCCCGTGACAACCATGGGTCCACTGAGTCACAGGAGCAGGTGTGTCACATGCTGATCCTCACTCCTCCAGCAGGAATCCACTCTAGCCATTTATAATGCTGACCAGGTTCAAAGTAACTAAAACTAGCTGTAACCAGAGACACACAAAGACTCAAGTGTCCAGTTATGTCTGCTGTTGGGTGATGCAACCTTTAAAATTAATCTTTGTATACCCCAGGCAATACACTGCTTGTTCATGTGTCTCCTTTGGATTTATGATGTACTCTCTTCCTTTCGGCAGCTGACACTCTCTGGCCCTGACCTTTAGATCCGTGGAATCAGACTTCTCCAAATTCTCCACCTTGTTGCTACCAAAGTTCTGACTAACAACTTTAAAAAGTGGAAACAAACCCTCATGTGCACATTTAAACTATTTTTATGTAGACTGTCATCATGAAATAGTTTGGAGATCTTAGAGCTTTATGTTGGAAGTAACTGGTGCTGGCACTGAAATGCCCTTTGAGTTGTCGTTGTGCTGACGGGGCCGCTGCAGGTGGAGGGAGCCCCCGGATGCTGCCAGTGAAGGTATCATAGTGAGGAAGGGTCTCTCATTTCTCAAAGGGAGAGATTGCTTTGAATTGCTACTTTTGTTTGTCTATTTTCCAAAATCTGCCCTCTCACTACAAACAGGTTTTTGGGTTTTTTTTTTTTTTGGTTCTGGGGATTGAACCCAGGGGCATTCTACCTCCAACCCCCAGCCCTTTTTTATTTTTTGTTTTGAAGAAGGGTCTCCCTCGGTTGCTGAGAGTCTCACCAAGTTGTTTAGGCTGTCCTCAAACCTGCGATTCTCCTGTCTCAGCTTCCCAAGTGCTGGTCTTACAGGCATGCACCACCACACCTGGCTTACAGACAGGTTCTGTTTTACTCACACACACACATGCACACACACACTCAGACACATGAGCATGCCTGCACATACACACACAATTTAAAAATTTTTAGCTAAAGAGGCTCAGGCACACTAACTGGATACTGGAGAAGGTGAAGAGAGTGAAGTGAAGGACGGCTTCATTGTTTTAGCTTGGGACATGGGAAAATGATGGTACCACCAACTGAAGCAGGCAATTTTGTGAATTTTGGGAGAAAGATGTATTTGTATATGCACCGAGTGAGAGTGAAGCATTCATGGACAGTATCCTACGGATAACTGGGAGTGTGCACCAGTTTAGTGCTGGACACATACATTTGTGTGGGGGAGAGGGGAAGAAGGGTCCCTAGGGACTTTTCCTCCTCCTGATGCCCATCCACCATCCCAGTTCCACCTCTGGTCCCCCACCAATAAGTGCTAGATACCACTTCGAAGCCTGCACCTTCGGCCCTGCACCTCAGAGGCTCCTCTCTGACCTTCCTCAGCCACACCTTCCCTGTAGAGTGAGAAGTCCAGGAGTCCAAGGGGATGTGTCCCCACCTGGAGCCTGCGCATGTCCCCCTCCTAGACTGTGCTCACAGCACCCCTGGGCCCTGGAATTGCTTCTCTAAATGTCTCGATCCCACCTCTAGGGCCACGTTGGCCTCTGCTCTGAGTATGGCCTCCTGGGGGTGGCCTACACCACCAATGGCTGCACCCTTGGACCTGAGAGGTGGCTGTTTGGATGGATGGGGGTGGGGGAGTGCATGTGGACAGTGCAGGGACCTGTGGGCTGCAGTGCCACTGTGTGAAGGTGGCTCCCCAGCAGAGCCAGATGAAGCCGGGGGTGGGGGGAGAAGGGCACTGGCCGGGAGGGGCGTCCATCTGCATTCTTGACTGGGTGAATGTTGGGGCCTTCAACTCCACTCAAACTTTCACACCTCAGTCCTTTAGATGCCTGAGGATTGTCCGCGTTCTTCTTCTCACTTTCAGCCACTATTCTTGGTGTGCCCGTGGAGTTCTCGGCTGAGTGTGCTCTGTGATGGGAACAAACTCAGCCAGTTCTTTCCTACCTCTCTGCTCTACACCTGTCCAGAGCCTGGATCTTTGTTCTCTCTCTCTCTCTCTCTCTCTCTCTCTCATATTGGGGATTGAATCAGGGGTCCTCTAACTCTGAGCTACACCCTCATTCTTATTTCAGTTTTTAAATTTTGAAGCAGGGTCTCACTAAATCACTGAGGCTGTCCTTGAACCTGTGATCCTCCTGTCTCAGCCTCGGAGGGCACCGAGGGGTCAGGGGCACAGTGGATAGAGGCAGGCCTTGTAGAGTTTGGCAGGTGCACCTTGGGTGGGGAGCAAAGAGGCTGTTCTGGGATGATATTGCAGAGAGAGAGTGGAGAGCTTTGGTCTCTGGACTTCCTTTACAGATAGGAAGCATGTCTCAGAGAAACGGGGCGGGGGCTCCTGGAAGACACAGAGCAGTCCACCGGCAGGGAAAATAGCGGGGTTGCTGACTGTTCCATCACAGCGACTGTGGTGTGGACCAGGCATCAGGAGGACTTTGGCTGCTGGGAGTTATCACAACCTTTGGACTAGAGGAGATTCATATCTTTTTTTTTTTTTTTTTTTTTTGCGGTACCGGGGATTGAACGCAGGGGCGTTCTACCTCCGCGCTACGCCCCCGGCCCTATTTTTTTATGCTTTATTTTTGAAACCGGGTCTCACGAAGTTGCAGAGGGCCTCACTAGGTAGAGAGAGAGAGAGAGAGAGAGAGAAAGAGAGAGAGAGAGAGAGAGAGAAAGATAGGGGAGAGAAAGCGAGAGCTAAGGCTGGCCGCGAACCAGGATCCTCCGGTCTCCGCCTCCCAAAGTACTGGGATTACAAGCGTGCGCCACCACGCCCGGCTGATTCATATCTTATGACCCTGTATTCACACACTGCATTAACATATCGAAAGCAACTTCTCTAGGTCAATTATGGGATGTGATCCCAGTACAACCTACTAAAATTGAACTTGGGAGAAATTTTGCCACAAAGTGGCATGAAGTACATACTCTCATTGTTCCTTCTGTCCCCCCTTCATTGTTTGGCTGACTTCTCGCTCATCCTCTACGTCAAGGCTTACGCATCACCTCCGCAGACTGGTCCTCTCTGACCGCCGGGTCTCACACAGGCATTCCTGCCTATCCTCTCTCAGTCTTCATCTCATCAAATGTCGTCGAGTGCCTGACAAAGAGGTGCCTGGATCCCTCGGTCCCCGTCCTCATGGAACTTAGGCTTATCGAGCATCTGATAATGCCCCAGGCACCATGTCAAGAGTTCTATTTCTATTTTCTTATTTTAATCTTATGAGGCATGCACTATTATCATCACCACTTTACAAAGAGGAAAGCTGAGGTACAGAGAGGTTAAGTCACTTGCTCAAGGTCACACAGTTAGTCAGGGCCAGGATGGGATTCGAACCCAAGAAGTGTGATTCCAGAGCATGGGCATGTCCTGTCCTTTTCCTTCATCACATGTCTTCCAGTGATAATTGTATGTGTTACCTGGTGTCAAGTGAGACCTTTTCTGTTGTCTTGGAATGGCTGTTAAGGCCCAAAGTCACGTGACACTAGAGGTGCTAAGCACTCCATCTTTCTAAAGAGAGCTCCCAACCAGTCTTCAACAATTCATGTGGAACTGGTGTGAATACTGTCAACCTGCCCCTATCCCGGGTCTCTAAGAAGGAGTCTGAGCTGGGAAAGGGGGCTGAGATCCTCAGAGTCCTTGGTTTGTGGGAGGTACAGAGTTCCTGGTGACCAAACTCACCCAGGGGCCAAGGAAGGGCTTTTTCCCCTTCCTCCAAACCAAGAGAGAGTCGGAGGTCATGCTAACATCATTGTTTCCTGGCTGAACATCTGCCGGGCCAACAGTCCTGCTGTCGTCTCTGTTCTAGGGGACAAGAAAGAGTGGAGAGAGAAGGCAGGGCTGAGAGGGCTGGCGATGGAGCAGGGTCTCTCCCAAGGTTGGTGGAGAGGGATGGTTGGATTTTCCATGGGTCAAAAGGACACGGAGGAAAGTGCTGGGTCTCTGATGACTTGCTGCTGCCACCTGCCTGGTGTCAGGATGAGGGCTCTCCTGCAGCGAGGGTCTCTCCTGGTATGAGGTAGACAGCAGGTGGCAAGAGCTGGGGGTGGGAGGAATTGTCCAAGCCCCGCTTCCCTTCTTGACCCCAGTGCAGAGGAAACCACGGCCTGGGAGAGCCAGGTAGGGAGAGGAGTACGGAGCAGACCCAGCCCACCCACCCAGGCCCTCCTGCAGCCAATCTTGGCTACTCTGGGAGGCAGAGGGCTTCAGAGAACATATGTGATGGGAGTTTAAATTGGTCTGAGCTAAATTTGAATACGTGAAGTAATGGAATTTGTCTGAGATATTTGAAGAGGGAGGAAAAAGAAAGGAGATGATTTGACATAGCATAGTTGAGGACAGTGGGAAAAGTGGAAAGTATGTCATGTTTACTCTCTGTTGACTTGAACTTTTTGCTGAACTATGTTCTTGTATTTAATGGTGTGCCCATTTATGGACTATCTCCCCAACTGGGCTATAAACTCTATGATGATAAGACATGTCTGCTCTATCTATAATTCCTAGTACAGAGTCCATCAAAAGAAATGTTTCTTTGAAGTGAAAAGTAAAAGACACGACTTTGGGCATGGGGAAATTAGACTGCTTATTACTAGTGGTATTCCTGATGTCTGACTAGACCCTTCTGGGGGTGCTCTGGAATCCTTGATGCTAAGGGACTCTTGGTAAGAAGAGCTCAGGACAGGGGTTAAGGACAAGTGCAGCACTGTCATACAGGCCTGGGTCCCAACCACTGGCTCCCATACTCTACAGTTAGGATCTCAGGTGAGTGCTCTAACATCAGGGTTTCCCTTTCCTCATCAATGAAATGCCTGGGTCATATCAACCCTTCAGGATTCATACAGAAATTAAATGAGATCATGCATGTAAGACCTTATTTGGAACATCCCTTGGAACAGAGCAAATGCCTAATAGATGGTGGTTCTGATTGTCAGGGGTGTGCAAATAATGTTTCAAAATATATGTGGTTAAACTCCTAAATGTAGGACCTAGAACTGTAAAAGTACTAGAAAAAAACATAACAAGAAAGTGCTGTACTATTAGTCTTGTCACTGATTTCTTGGATATGACTACAAAAGCACAGGCAATAAAAGTAAAAATAGATAAATTGGATTGCATAAAATTAAAACTTGTGCACAAGTCGGGCGTGGTGGCGCACGCTTGTAATCCCAGTACTTTGGGAGGCGGAGACCGGAGGATCCGGGTTCACGGCCAGCCTCAGCTTTCTCGCTCTCTCTCCCTGTCTCTCTCTCTCTCTCTCTCTCCTTAGTGAGGCCCTCTGCAACTTCGTGAGACCCGGTTTCAAAATAAAGTATAAAAAATAGGGCCGGGGGCGTAGCACGGAGGTAGAACGCCCCTGCATTCAATCCCTGGTACAGCAAAAAACAAAAAACAAAACAAAACAAAAAAACATATAAAACTTGTGGACAGCAAAGGAAGCAGAGTAAAGAGACAAGCCACAGATTGTGAGAAAATATTTGTAGATCATGTGTTAGATAAGAGGGTCATATCCAAAATATGTATGGAACTCAAACTACTCAATAGCAAGAAAACAAATAACTCTATTAAAAAGTGGGCAAGCCGGGTGTGGTGGTGCATGCCTGTAATCCCAGTATTTGGGAGGCTGAGACAGGATTATTGCAGGTTTGAGGACAGCCTTGGCAACCTATTGAGACCCTATTTCCAACAAAAAATAAAAAGGGGCTGGAGGTAGAATGCCCCTGGTTTCAGCCCCCAGTACCACACACACACACACACACACACACACACACACACAGAAGTGGGCAAGCCATGTGTGGTGGTACGCACCTATAATCCCACTATTTCAGAGGTTAAGAGAGGAGGATTACAGGTTCGAGGCTAGTGTGTGGTAATTTAGTGAGACCCTGTTTCAAAATGAAAAGGGCTGAGGGTGTAGCTCAGAGGTAGAATGCCGCTGGATTCAATCCCCAGTACCCCCACTCTCCAAAAAAAGGGGGCAAAAAACCTAAATAGATGCTTCCCAAAAGAAGACATAAAAATGGCCAACATATACTTGTTGAAAAAATGGTCAACATCATTAATCATCAGGGAAATGCAAATTAAAATCACAATGAGGTAACACCTCACACTTGTGAGAATGGTTATTATAAAAAAGATAAAAGCTATCACATGTTGAGAATGTGGAGCAAAGGGAACCTTTACACACTGTAGGTGGGAATGTAAATTAGGTCTGCCATTTTGGAAAACAGTATGGAGATTCCTCAAAAAACTAAAAATAGTTACCATATATTCAAGCAATCCTACTTCTGGGTATATGTTCAAATGAACTAAGGTCAGTATGTTGAAGAGATGTCTAAACTCCCATGTTTATTGCAGCACTATTCACAATAGCCAAGACATGGAAACAATCTAAGTGCCCATCAACAGATGAATGGATAAAAAGTGTGGTATATAAGCTGGGCGTGGTGGCACATTTTTGTAATCCCAGTACTTGGGAAGCTGAGGCAGGAGGATCACAAATTCGAGGCCGGCCTCAGCAATTTAGGCTCTGTGCAACTTATGAGACCCTATTTTAAAAAAAATAGGGTTGGGGGTATAGATCAGAGGTAGAATGCCCCTGGGTCCAATCCCCAGTACTACGAAAATTAAAAAAATTAAAAAAAAATTTAAAAAGTGGGGGCCGGGTGTGGTGGCGCACGCTTGTAATCCCAGTACTTTGGGAGGATCCGGGTTCGCAGCCAGCCTCAGCTCTCTCTCTCTCTCTCTCTCTCTCTCCCTGTCTCTCTCTCTCTCTCTCTACTTAGTGAGGCCTCCGCAACTTCGTGAGACCCGGTTTCAAAATAAAGTATAAAAAATAGGGCTGGGGGTGTAGCGCGGAGGTAGAACGCCCC
>PVJS01032071.1:0-23008 GCA_004027185.1 Glis glis | reverse complement strand
GCCTGGGCACGGGGCGAGGTCGGGGTTCTGAGTGTGGGGTACGGCTACTGGGGAGGCCAGGGCGAGGTCTGAGTGCGGACTTGGGTGTGGGGGTCAGAGCGTGGGCGCGTCTGTCACCGGGCGCGGCGGGGCCCGGTCGGGTCTTCGGCGCTGAGAGCTGGACGTTCGTGCCACGCTGGTCATCTGACAGTCCAGACCCCGCGGCCACCCCTCGCCGAACCGCCCACGCCCCTCGCCCCTAAGCCCGTGGGACACGCCTGGGCAGCGGCTGCAGCCCGAGGCCCAAAGCCACACGCAGCGACCCTCGCTTCCCCCCTCCGGCGGGGTTGCGCCCCCAGGGCGGCCCGAACCCACCCGAGTCTGCGTGCATCTCCGCACAGCCTCCAGAATCCGCCCGCCCGGGTTATCCCCTGCAAGCCTTCCGAGTGGCGGGGCGGACGCTAGAGAGCAAACACGCGGCGGTTGCGGTCCGGAGCCAGCTCCGGCTTTATTGGCCCGCGCCCCTGCGAGGCGGGCGCTACTGCAGCAGCTTCCTCATGGTGCCCAGAGACGGGCTCCGGTACTCCCGCCCGAAGTGGTTCCAGTGGTTCAGGTAGTTGAAGAGCTGGTACAACAGCAGCCGTCGGTCGAATCCCGGAGCCTTGGGGAGCTTCCGGTAGTAGGCTGTGAAGAACGACCTGGGAAACCCCCCAAACATCAAGGCGATTGCAAGTTCAAACTCAGAATGGCCGTAGAAGGAAGCCGGGTCGTAGATAATGGGCCCCTCGTCGTCCTCAGCCACGTTCCCCGACCAGAGATCGCCGTGGAGCAGGGCGGGGACAATCTCTACACCACGAAACAGATCCGGGATCTTCACCTGGGGAAGCAATTATTGTGCAGTTATCATGGGACTCGGAGAGGGAGCCAGGGTCTCCTCATCCAGTTCTTGGGGAAAAGGCAAAGATAACCACGTGTTCATTCAGGGTGAACTCGCACAGGCCGCCAAGCCCAGAGGTGAGGGTTATCGGGCCCCAGGGGATACAACTTTGTCTAACTCGCTGCTTACTACTAACCGACAACCAGAAGCTTTACAGAAGAGTTGATTTCCACACAGCCTCAAAGGTACCTTCCCATCCCGTAGACTATGAGCCAGTTTTGTACCTAACTTAGCAAATTCTCTCCACTATTTTTTTTTCTTTTTTGTGGCACTGGGGATTGAACCCAGGGGCACTCTGGTCTGAGCTACACCCCCAGCCCTGTTTTATTCTTTATTTAGAAACTGTCTCACTAAGTTCCAGAGGGCCTCACTAGGTTGCTGAGGCTGACTGCGAACCTGTGATCCTCCTGTCTCAGTCTCCCAAGTACTGGGATTACAGGCATGCACCACCACACCCAGCTTGTTTCTAACATCTTGAGAGTTGGACTTTGAGACGAGTCACACCAGAACCCCTCCTTCACTAACCACGAGGCATTGTGCTTTAGAGGAGAGGGACCAAGGGCAAGAGTGGGCTGGTAATCATAAGCCACCACTTATGAGCCCAGCCAGGCACCTGTTCCACATGAGGAAAGTCCCAGGTTATACACCTGGTGACCCCCGAGTGAGAGGTTCACTGGCAGGGGGTGGGCAACTCTGCTCCAGGGCCCAGGGGACCCCACATGAATGCGATGGGCTCACCAGAGGACAGCCTCTTTCCCAGAGAAGTGACCATTGTGCCCACCTGTAGCCTTGACCAGAGTTCTCGTGCCTCCCGGTCCGCGTAGTCCTTCTCAATGAGGTCCAGCTGTGCTTGGAGCCGGTGCCGGGTGAAAAAGGTTGGCCAGTCATCCTGCCACTCATTCACCTGGGCAAGAAGAGAAAAGGCCAGCACTGAGAGTCCCAGGATGTTGAGGTGCCAGGGATTGAACTCAGGGCTTATACATGTGAGGCAAGTGCTTTACTGCTGAGTCATACTCCAGCCCTTTCTATTGGATTTTTGTGGAGGGGAGGGGTATTGGGGATTGAACCCAAGGGCATGCTACATTTGAGCACCTGAGAGTCCCAGGACAGTTATAGTTGGAGTCTGAGTAAACCCTAGAGCAACCACCTAGGAAGCAGCAGGTGTTACAGCTGGCAAGTCAACAGAGAGATAAGATGGAATCATAAAGTAGTTAACCCAAAGGTAGGTAAGAGGAAAGCAGAAGCAAAAAACGGACAGACTCAAACCCAAACACATTAGTAAGCGCACTGAATGCAAACAGTGAGCCGGGAGCGGTGGTACACACCTGTAATCCCAGCTACTCAAGAGGCTGAGGCGGGAGGATTGCAAATTTGAGGCCAGCCAAAGCAATTTAGAAAGACCCTGTCTCTGGAGGATCGCAGGTTCCTAGCCAGCCTCAGCACCTTAGGCTCTCCCCAACTTAGTGAGACCCTATTTCAAAATTAAAATACAGGCCGAGCATGGTGGCGCACGCTTGTAATCCCAGTACTTTGGGAGGCGGAGACCGGAGGACCTGGGTTCGTGGCCAGCCTCAGCGCTCTCTCCCTCCCTCTCTCTCTCTCTCTCTCTCTCTCTCTCTCTCTACCTACCTAGTGAGGCCCTCCGCAACTTCGTGAGACCCGGTTTCAAAATAAAGTATAAAAAAAATAGGGCCGGGGGTGTAGCGCGGAGGTAGAATGCCCCTGGGTTCAATCCCCAGTACCGCAAAAAAAAAAATTAATTAATTAATTAATTAAATAAGCCAGGCATGATGGCACACGCTTGTAATCCCAGTACTTGGGAGGGTGAGACAGGAGGATCTTAGGTTTGCGGCCAGCCTCAGCAAGTGGTGAGGCCCTCTACAACTTAGCCAGACCCTGTTTCAAAATAAAGAATAAAAAATAGGGCTGGGAGTACAGTTTAGAGGTAGAATGCCCCTGGGTTCGATCCCCAGTACTACAAAATAATATATAAATAAGCAAATAAATAAATAAATAAGTAATAAAATAGGGCTGGAAGTATAGCTCAGAGGTAGAACGCCCCTGGGTTCAATCCCCAGCATCACACACACACACACACACACACACACAAAAATCAAATAGAAAGGGCTGGGGTGTGACTCAGCAGTAAAACACTTGCCTAGTATCTGGAAAGCCCTGAGTTCAATCCCTGGCACCTCAAAAATGATGAGATCAGCTGGACGTAGTGGCACATGCCTGTAATACCAGTATGTAGGAGGCTGAAACAAGAAGATCGCAGGTTCGAGGACAGCCTCAGCAAGTAGTGAGACTCATCAACCTAGCAAGAACCTGTTTCAAAAAAAATTTTTTTAATTAAAATAGGTCTAGGGGTACTGGTTCAATCCCCAGTACCAAAAATTAAAATAAATAAAAAATAGAAAAGTCACGTGATCATTGCAAAAGGCGCAAGAAAAGCATTTGACAGAACCCAACATCCATTCCAGACAAGAGCTCCCAGAAAACTAGAAATAGAAATAGAAGTGAAGTGCTTCAGCCAGACAGAATATCTAAGAAAAACCTACTGCTAACCTCACACTTAATGGCAAAAGACTGAATGCTTTCCCCCATCAGGAAAAAGTCCAAAATGTCCACTCACCACTTCCACTGAACATTGTGCCCAAGGCTACAAAACAAAAGGGAAGGAAACTAAAGGCATACAAACTGGAAAGAAACTGCCTTTATTCTCAGTAAGTATGATTATCTAAGTAGAAAATTTGATGGAATCTTTTAAAATAATAGGCTAGGGTGTGGCTCAGTGGTAGACCTGTGGTTTATCCCTACAATGGAGTGGAGTTTTTGTTCCGCTTTGGTTTTGTTTTAGTGCTGGCGAATGAACCCAGGGACATTCTACCTCTGAGCTACAACCCCAGCCTAATTTTATTTTTATTTTGTGGTCTCGCTGGGTTGCCAAAAGTCTCACTAAGTTGCTGAGGCCAGTCTCAAACCTTCAGTCCTCCTTGTCTCAGCCTCCCAAATACTGGGTTTATAGGCGTGCATCACCATGCCCCACTGGAGTGGACTTTTGACACATGCAACATGAACAAATATTATGGATGAATATCAAAAAATTTTTTGACAAAAATCAGTATCACAATGGTTATGCTGAGTGAAAGAAGCCAGAGAAAAAGAGGACACACTGTAGAATGTATTTCTTTTTTTTTTTTTTTTTTTTTGCAGTACTAGGGATGGAACCCAGGGGCATTCTACCTCTGAGCTACACCCCCAGCCCTATTTTTTATTCTTTATTTTGAAACAGGGTCTGGCTAAGTTGTGGAGGACCTCACTAAGTAGCTGAGGCTGGCCGCGAACCCGGATCCTCTGGTCTCAGCCTCCCAAGTACTGGGATTACGTGCGTGCACCACTACGCCCGGCTTTGTAGAGTGTATTTATATGAAATCCCACAGAATGCAAGTTCATCTACAGGGACAGAAAACAGGTCAGTGGTCTTCCAGGAGCAGGAGGAGGAGGAGGAGGAGGAGGAGGTTGTGCAAGGGTGTGATTAGTGTCCTCATTGTCTTGACTAGTAAGAGGTTTGTGAGTGTACACAGGTCAAAACATACCAAATTGCACATTCCAAATAGGTGCAGTCTGTGTTAACTCTACCTCTGTAGAGAAGAACACACACCTGGGTAGAGGAGCACGCCAGCATTGCTCTGGGAAGCTCCTTTGGCAGGAGTTTTGGAAAACTTCCATGCCACAGGTGGGCAGCAGGATGGCCCTGGTCAGTGGTCCTCCCTGTCAGGACTCTCCCTCAGCTTGGGCGCTGTGGTCACTTGGCCCCAGGTTCATCCCCTGGTGTTAGGTGCCCCTCCCCCAGAGCCTGGCTGTCCAGCCCCAGCACTGAGGGGCACCGTGTAGCACCCCAGCATTTCCTGTTTACCTGCCCAGGCTCCTGGCACCCAAACTCTGGCCTCTTGCTAGAAGATGACCAGGTCACAAAGACATAGATTTCACACTGGGATCAGGAGGCCAGCATTAGCAAGCCCAGTCCTGCCCCGCCACCTGGACAGAGGGGCTGCGGCCCCCAAACCCTCAGATGGTGCCTTCCCCTGCCTTCCCCTGCACTACCAATAGCAGGTGCCACCCAGGTACACAGCTGGCTCCGGAACTGGACAGGGTATATGATGGTTAGTGCCTGCACTCCGAGGCCAGACTACAGGGCAAGTCCTGGATCCCCTGCTTGCTAGCCACATGGTCTCAGGAGTGTCACCTGGCCTCTGCACCTCAGTTTCCTTGTCTGTAAAATGATCGATGGCAACACCTACCTCGTTACTCACTACGGCAGCGGGTGAGTGGAGGCCCACAGTGCTCAGAATGGTGCCTCGTTGTGCCGTCCTTAGAAAAGGAGGATGGAACACCAGGTCCCTGAAATGCCCTTTTAATCCACAAGGACCCAGGCAAGCCCAGGAAACTACAAGAGCCAGCCTGGGCTGGAGTGCCTAGATAAGTATTATCTAGAAAGACACTTTCTGTCCTGTATGCTGGGACCCAAGGCAAGTTAGCGTTATCTTAGAAAGCGCTTGCTTGCATGCATACCGTACAGCCACTCACTGGGATGCTGGTCATACAAGAAACATAGAAAACCCAACAAATTAGAGACAAAACTGCTTCTGCAGCCTAACTAATGAGCCCTCCCCTGTGGTAACTGGCACAGATCAGAGCACTGCAGAGGGGGGAGAGCTCATCCAGCTGGTCACCCCTGGACAAAGCTCAGAGAGGGACAGAGGCACTGTTTTCCGGCAAAGCCCCGGAGGCATCTGTGAGATGGAGGTGCGGGTGTCCAGCCCATTGCCACTGGGTCTTCCTATAAGTGTTTTCCAGTAAACCCTGTGTCTCACATTCCCTCTCTGGTGTTTTCTTTGGTCTCTCAGTAACCTATCCCACTGTCCTAATACAAATGGGCTGTGGGACAGACACTAGTAATTGGCAGGGCACAAAATGTGTCAGTTGCCATGCCCAACAGGGCTGTGGTCCCACTGGGGCTCAGTGATCTCGGTGTCTAAGCCCAGCCTTCAGTATTTCCCACCAATGGCCACAGCACTCCTCCCCTGCAAGGACCCACTCAACCCTCCCCAGGAGCAAGGAGGAGGAAGCCTCAGAACCTGTGGACAGTTCTAGGCTCTACATGCAGGACAGTCTTGTCAAGGCTCAAAGGAGGTGGACCAGGTGTCCCCCAGGCCCCTGAGCCTCCTGGCCAGGCTGCAGCAGATCCAAGCTTGTTCTTGAACCTGGAGTCTGAAAGGAACTCAGAGGCCACCTGTGTTCCTAAAATGCCAGCCCATTCTCACCTGCTTCACATGCTGGGGTTCTGTGCAAGATCTCATCTCTCAACTCTTGCATATTTGAGAAAACACGATGCTCAGTCAACCAAGTCTTTGGTTGATTGTACACTTGATTGTACTCAGCTTGATTGTACACTTTAAAATGGTGGATTTTGCATTATGTGAATTACATCTCGATTGTATCTCAATAAATAGCAATAATTTCTTAAAGGCCCTGGAGGATTTGCTGAGTGACCATGGATTGTTCCCAGACCTTGCGTGATGTCCCACTCACTCTCTTCAGCCCTCACACTGACTCTGGCAACAGGACCTCTGCACTGCTGTGCCCTGTTTGGAATATCCATCCACGGCTGCACCACTTCCTGCTCCCTCCAGGTACAACACGGTGGGCCTCTTCATCTGCCCTCCCCATCCCAGGTATCACAGACTGCTCTCTGCCTTCAGAAGTCAGGTGCCCAGGGGACCAGCACTGTGCAACACAGGGGTCAAGAGACCAGCACTGGGCATTGAGGATGGCCATCAGCTAAGCAGGGACACCCTCACCCAGGCACTCACCTGTGGGATAAAGCCGCAGCATGTCACAGTGTGGAAGCCAAACTTGGTCACGCACGGGGGCTCAGCATCCGCAGCCCTCCGGCCTGTCAACAGAGATCCTTGTCTGAGAGGGCTGTTCCTCTGTTTGTTTGTTTGTTTGTTTGTTTGTTTGTTTGTTTTGGGCATTCTACCTCTGAGCTACACCTGAGGGCCTCACTAAGTTGCTGAGGCTGGCTTCAAATCTGCAATCCTTCTGTCTCAGCACAAGCGTGCGCTACCATGCCCGGCTTCATCTATCTCTTGAAGCAGACAAAGCAGAGCATCAGGACAGCCTGGGCTGCACATATGAAGCTATGGAGAATCTGAGGACGTCTACATAGGTAAAGTGATGAGTGAAGGTGTGGACTTGTCAAGACACTCCTGCCTCAAGCACGCTGGACAGCATGGCTGGGTATAATAGGGGTTGTGAAGCACAACACGGTGGCACACACCTGTAATCCCAGTACTTGGGTGGGAGACTGAGACAGGAGGATTGCAGGTTCAAGACCAGCCTCAGCAACTTAGCAAGATTGTCAGTAATCTAGTGAGACTCTATTTCAAAACAAAAATAAAAAGACTAGGGGTGTAGCTCAGAGACAGAACATCCTGGATTCAATCCCCAATACAAATAAATAAATGGGGATGTGAGCCAATCCCACCAGTTTATCAGCTCCACCAAAATTCTTATTAAATATTCTCATTTTCGTGAGGCAGTGTAAAGGGAGATGGTATGCAGTTCAATTTATTATTGAAATGCCACCAAGAAGCACCATGGGCACAGATCTGGGGTGCTGATGCAGCTGGGTCCAAGGTAACAAAAGCAATGTGAACGTACCCACTGTGTTCTCCTCCCCCTTCAACTTCTCCCTGAGCTTCTGGTTGTAAAGGTGCAAGTCTGCCATCTGTTCTCCAAGTTTTGATGCCTGGCTGAGGAAAGAAGAAATCCAGTCAATTAAACACCACCACTACCCAACGTGTTCCACTTTGAGATGTGTGTGTGTGTGTGTGTGTTACACACTAGGGACTGACATTGGGGGAGGGTGCGTGTTCCTACCTCTGAGCTACTTCCCCAATCCCCCCCCCTTTGTTGGTAGTGGAATTGAACCCAGGGCCATTCTACCTCCAAGCTACACCCCCAGCCATATTTTTAAATTTTGAAATAGGGTCTCTCTAAGTTGCTGAGGGTCTCACTAAGTTGTTGAAGCTGCTCTCGAATCTACAATCCTCCAGTCTCAGTCTCCCAAGTACTGGGATTACAGGTGTGCACCACCATGCCGTTTATTTTTATATTGAGGCAGGGTCTCACTATGTTGCCCAGGCTGGCCTGGATTTGAGATCCGATCTTCCTGCCTCAGCCTCCTGAGTACTAGGATTACAGGTGTATGCCACCACACCTGGCTGAGAAATGTTTTAAATATCTTACATACTTACATACTCCATTCTTTTATGTGTTTGTGTGTGGGGGGGTGCTGGGGATTGAACCCAGGGGCATTCTACCTCTGAGCTACATCCCCAGCCCTATTTTATTTTATTTTTTATTTTGAAACAGGGTCTCACTAAATTGCAGAGGGCCTCACTAAGTTGCTGAGGCTGGCAATCCCAATCCCATGTATTGGGATTACAAGCATGCGCCATGGGAGGCTGAGACAGGAGGATCACAGGTTCACAGCCAGCCTCAACTACTTAGGGAGGCCCTTCATAACTTAGTGAGACCCTGTTTCAAATTAAAGAATAAAAATAGGGCTGGGGTATAACTCGGAGGTAGAATGCCCCTGGGTTCAATCCCCAGTACCGCAAAAAAAAAAAACAGCATGTGCCACCACACCCTTCTATTTTTTAAAAAAGTGAAAAATGAATGTCATGCAATTATTCTTTCTAAAAAACAAAATAGCCTGTAATCACCAAGCGGGAGTAGGTGGGAATCTGCAGAGGTCTTGGCAGACACAGCACTAGGCACAAAGCCTCAAAGAATAATGTGAAGTGCAAAGTCAGCTCCTAACTTCGGTAGAAACAAATGTAAACCACATACAAAAAGAACACTGGATGATAATCACACTCTGAAATACAAACGGCGGCCATTCCCTGCTGATGGAATTAGGGGAGCTTGCCACATTCTTTATGAGCGTTTGTATTTCTCACTTTTTTTTTTTTTTTGCAGTACTGGGGATTGAACCCAGGGGCATTCTACCTCCGAGCTATACCCCCAGCCCTATTTTTTTTAAATATTCATTATTTTGAAACAGGGTCTCAGTAAGTTGCGGAGGGCCTCACTAAGTAGCTGAGGCTGGCTGCGAACCCAGATCCTCTGGTCTCAGCCTCCCAAGTACTGGGATTACAAGCGTGCGCCACGACACCTGGCTATTTCTCACATTTCAAAAAAATGAATGTGTATGACTTTAATAATTAAAAGAAATTTACCCCAGATGAAGTAACACATGCCTGTGATTCCAGTGACTCAGGAGGCTGAGATAGGAGAATCGCAGGTTGGAGGCCAGCCTGGGTATCCTAGCAAGACCCTGTCTCAAAATAAAAAATAAGAGCTGGGCATGGTGGCGCACATCTGTAATTCCAGCCCTTGGGAGGCTGAGACAGGAAGATTGCAGGTTCAGGACAGCCTCAGCAACCTAGCAAGACCCTGTTTCAAAACAAAAAGTAAAAAGGGCTGGGGGTGTAGCTCAGAGGTAGAATTCCCCTGGATTCAATACCCAGTACAAAAAATAAAATACATTTTTAAAGGGCTGGGGAAATAGCTTCATGGTAGAGCACCCCTGGGTTCAATCCCCAATACTGAAAAGAAAAAGAAACAAAAAGAAAGAAAGGGGGAACAGAAAGGAAGAAATCTAAGACTGCAGATAATTAACAGATCAGCCTCATTCAGCCCAAATTGAACTGGCATTAGCACACTACAAAACACAAAGGGGCTGGTTCAAATACACTTACTTTATGCAGCCTCATTACAGTCAGACTAACCCCAGAAAATCAGTACCAGTCACACACCAGAAAGTGATGACCTTTAGTCTCCATTAAGAATGACCTTTGAACCAGGCCTGGTGGTGCATGCCTGTAATCCCAGTACTTGGGAGGCTGAGACAGGAGGAGCACAGGTTCAAGATCAGCCTCAGCAACTTAGTGAGACATTCAGCAACCTAGGAAGACCCTGTTTCAAAATAAAAAATAAAAAGGGCTAGGGTGTGGCTTGGAGATAGAATACCCCTGGGTTCAATCCCCAGTACAAGAAAAAGAAAAGAAAAAAAGACTGACCTTTGGTGGGCCCTGCATCTAGTTCAGTGGTAGAGCGTCTACCTAGCATGCAAGGGGCCCTGGGTTCAATTCCTAACACCAAGGCCTCTACTACCCAGGCAGAGTCACATGAGCTCCGCAAGGGCTGCTCCCTGCTGCCTCTGTTCTCTGTCTCCTATCTTCCTGTCTTCTCTTTCTCTCCTTTCTGTCTCTATTGCTCTGTCCCTATCGCTGTCTCTGTCTGTGTGTCTCTCCCTATCTCTGTCTCTTGCCTGTCTTTCTGCGTACGTGGCCCTCTCTCTGTGTCTCTGTGTACATACGTGTGCCTCTCTCTCTCTCTCTCTCACACACACACACACACACACACACACACACACACACATACACACTCACCTGCTCAAGCTCTTCATCTTCAAATACTCCATCACAAAGACGGCCCCGCCTCCCGGCAGGTCGATCACCTTCATGGGCCGAGGTGCTCGCACCAGGCCTGTGCTGCGGAGAGCCTCCAGACTTGCCATCTCCCCCTCGAACATCTTCCGGGCCTGCGTCCACACACCCCAGAGGGCCTGGTCAGCAACACAAACTCTGACTCCACGAGGGGCCCCTGCCAGCCAGACTGGGGGACTCATGGCCCATGACACCATGACAGAATCCATTGGTGGGAATCATAACCTGAACCTTCAGTTACTGAAAACCAGCAGAGCACCCACCCTCTGAGGCGGGGCTCAGGGGCCGGCTTCAGATAGGAAGGGGCTGTGAGGATGAGGCTCAGCCTGGTGTCTGACGGGTCTGGGTGTGGGCAGGATGCCATGGCCCCAGAGCCAGCCCTTGCTGTCGGGGTGAGGAGACAGGGAGTGCCGGGGTGCCAGGAGATGCAGGGTTCAGGGGAGGTGCAAGCTAACCAGGGGTCTGGGGCGGGGCCTGGGTCCTCCAGGGTACCTGCCTTCCTCGTTGCCTCTTAGCAGGGTGGGAGCAGTCTTGGGTACCACAGCAAAGGTGGCCAGGACATGGTAGAAGTGACCCGGGCACATATGTGGGTCAGGGAAGGTGAGGCTGGGAGGTCTGCTGGCCTGGCTCAAGTCCAGTCCTGGGGAGCCGGGAAAGAGTCACATACCCAGCTCACCCCCAAAGCCTCAGCCGGGACCCAAGGGTCTTTCTGTTCCTAGAACGTTCCCACAATATCCCAAGTTTATGTTAGGTGAACTCTCTCCTTATAACACCTCAGTGGAAAATGTGCTTATTTCCAGGTGTGGAGGCACATGCCTACAATCCCAGCAACTCAGAAGGCTGAGGCAGGAGGATCACAAGTTCCAGGCCAGCCTCAACAATTTAGAGAGATCCTGTCTCAAAGTAAAAAAAAAAAAAAAGAAAGAAAGAAAAGGTCTGGGGGTGTAGCTCCGTGGTAGAGCACCCCCCTGGGTTGTATCCCCAGTACCACAAAAAGAAAAAAGAAAGAAAGAAGCCGGGTGTGATGGTGCACACTTGTAATCCCAGCACTTGGGAGGCTAAGGCAGTAGGATCATGGGTTCCAGACCACGCTCAGCAACTTAGCAAGACCCTCAACAACTTAGTGAGTCCCTGTTTCAAACTAAAAAATAAAATAGGGCTGGGAGTGTAGCTCAGAGGTAGAATGGCCCTGGGTTCAATCCCCAGTACAAAAAAAAAAATTAAACCTTGTGAATGAGACCAAAACATCTAGTATCACAAAGGAGAAAACTCCACCATTTCCTTTAAAGCACCCAGGGGAAAACCAGGCTCAGCACCTTCAAATTGACAGCCTGCCCCTGGAATTGTAAGGTGGGGTGCCAGGCATCCTCAGGGTGGGAGGGCATCTGTGAACCTAGCCTGGACCCAGAGTGAACCCCAAACTATGGGGCAGAGACACCTAAAATGCAGACTGCTTACATCCAGGGGCCTGAGCAGACACCTACTGAAGCACTGTCTAAGCACCAACCGTGTACAGGCACTGAGAGCATGACTTTGAGGGATTCTGGTTCTGAGACCAGACTCTTGAAAGGGTCCCATGCCAACAGCGCCAAGGATGCAGGGCCACCCCCACCTGCACCCTGGCTCCCACCCAGGGTGGTGGTGCCGCCAAGGGGTTGGGAGCGGTCCCTCTGGGACTCTCTCCACCCCCGTGGCCAGCACACCCCACGGCCCACCCCTGGTCCTGACAACACCCAGAGATAAGGCTTCCAGAACCCACCAGGGCAGGGGGAGTGCACAGGCTCTGCGGGCCAGCGGCCTGCCTGCTCTCGGGGCCTATGGCTAACTCTATTGGTTACCATTTTCCCACGCCTTCTTGAGCAGGAATCTTTTAAGCAGGTCACAGAAACCAGGGCTAAACACAGCACAGGCCAGAAGGACCGCGCTAGCCTGCCCTGGGAGTCCGGTTGCTTCCCACCTGCTGGGGAGGCTGGTCAGAAGCAGCCCGGGGCTCCGAAGGAAGGAAACTGATCCCGCGGCCAGACAACCGCGCGAGCCCCAGGAGACTGCAGGCTGAGCCCGGATCCCGCCTCCGCGCCCCCCGCCCCGCGCCCCCGTCGCCCCCCGCCGGCCCGCAGCGCACCTGCGCCTTGCGGTTGACCTTGACGAACACCGGGCCCGAGTCCGTGTCGTAGGCGCGGCCCTCGCTGATGCAGCCGGCCCCCGAGCTCCCGAAGGCCCGCAGGGTCGCGGTGCGCAGCTCCGCGCGAAGCAGCTGCTCCATGAGGACCGACGCGGGGATCCGGGTGAGGTGTCACGGGGTGCGGTGTCACGGGGTGCGGTGTCACGGGACGCGGGGGCAGGGGGCGCGGGGCCGCACAGCACGGCCGATCGGGCAGCGACTGGACCCAGAGGCGCCTCCTGCGGGCTCCTAGCGGTCCCTCGGCGCGCGCTCCCGTGCACGCTCCCAGTGCACCCCGCCTCTCTTGGGGTGACAGCTATCGCAGCCTGCCATCCTAGGACGGCCGAGGGGGAGGAAGGCTGAGGCCCCGCAGGACAAGCGGCTGGGCCCTCCCTTTGGGCCCATTCCAGGTCTCCAGCCCCAGTCCAGCCCAGGCCATGGGGGAGGGCCCCCAGTCCTGGTCCTGGCTGCTCTGGAATGAGGAGGGACAGAAGGAGGTGCCCCCTGTGTCTACTACACAGCATGCCTGCACAGTCCCAACACATCTGGAGGGATCTCCCGCATATCTGGAGGGATCTCCGGCCCACCCTGGGTGCCTGGACTCCCTGCACAGGTGAGATCCTCCCAGGAAGACCTGGGCCTAGAACCTCCCACCCCGGGGCACAGCACACAGTCCAGGGACCTCTGCTGTTCCTGGGAGGCAGGTCACAGGCCTGGCTAGGTTCTCACACTGTCCAGACACTGTGGGGGTCTCGGGAGGGGGGCCCTAGCCAGATCCCAGTAGCTCTGCTAATGATAGGGGGCTCCTGCCCTTCACAGATGGAAGCTGCCCACTGCCCGCTGCCCACCGGGGGCGGGGGGGGGGGACTCCTGACCACAGAGACAGCCATCCTGGGAAGGGAGCTGGGAGACACACACACACACACACACGTCCCTGAGCACTGGGGCATGCACATGGCACCATTTGCACACCTGTATGCTGAAGCAATCTAAAGTAACATTGGAGCCGGATGTGGTGGTGCAGGCTTATAATCCTAGGATTTGGGAGGCTGAGACAGGAGAATCGCAGCTTCAAGGACAGCCTCAGCAAGTAGTAGTGAGACTCTCATCAACCTAGCGAGACCCTGTTTCAAAATAAAAATTAAAAAATAGGGCTGGGGGTATAGCTTGGAGGTAGAATGCCCCTGGGTTCAATCCCCAGCACCACACAAATAAATAAATAAATAAATAAATAAATAAATAAATAAAGTGAGATTGGGGAGCAGGGCAAAGGGGCAGCCTCCACCATCCCCTCCCTCACCCTACTGGGATCCCTGAGCCCCTCCACCACTCTGTGAGGGCTGTTTATTAAGCCCACCATTTCTTTTATAAAATAAGAAGCCTCAGGTGGTGGCCTGCAGTCCCTACGCTTGGGAGGTTGAGACAGAAGGATCTCTTGAGCCCCAGAGATGAGGCAACATATTGAGACCCCATCTCAATTAAAAAAAAAAAAAAATCAGTCACAGTGGCACAGGCCTATAATATCAGTACTTGGGAGGCTGAGACAGGAGGATTGCAATTTGAGGCCAGCATGTGGCAACTTAGGGAGCCTCTGTTTCAAAATAAAGAACAGAGCCGGGCGTGGTGGCGCACGCTTGTAATCCCAGTACTTTGGGAGGCGGAGACTGGAGGATCCGGGTTCACGGCCAGCCTCAGCTCTCGCTCTCTCTCTCTCTCTCTCTCTCTCTCTCTACCTAGTGAGGCCCTCCACAACTTCGTGAGACCTGGTTTCAAAATAAAGTATAAAAAAATAGGGCCGGGGGCGTAGCGCAGAGGTAGAACGCCCCTGGGTTCAATCCCCGGTACCGCAAAAAATAAATAAATAAAATTAAAAAAATAAGGCCCGGTCGTGGTGGCCCACTCTTGTAATCCCAGTACTTGGGAGGCGGGTTTGCAGCCAGCCTCGGCTACTTAGTGAGGCCCTCCGCAACTTCATGAGACCCAGTTTCAAAATAAAGTATAAAAAATAGGGCCGGGGGTGTAGCTCGGGAGGTAGAACGCCCCTGGGTTCAATCCCTGGTACCACAAAAATAAATAAATAAAATAAAAATAAAAATAAAAAATAATTGTCGGGTATGGTGACACACACCTGTAATCCCAGTACTTGGGACGCAGAGACAGGAGAATTACAGGTTCAAGACCAGCCTCAGCAATTTAGCAAGACCCTGTTTCAAAACAAAAAATAAAAAGGGCGGTGAATTCAAGTCCCAGTATCATAAATAAATAAGGCTGGGGGTGTAGCTTGGAGGTAGAAATGCCCCTGGGTTCAATCCCCAGCCAATACCCCAAAAAATAAAAAAATAAAAAGAGCTAGGGGTTTAGCTCGGAGGCAGAATGCCCCTGGTTTCAATCCCTGGTACCACAAAAATAATAAATAAATAAATAAATAAATAAATAAATTTTAAAAACAGTAAATAAAATAATATCAGGGCCTAGGAAGAGAGATTTGGGCTAACAATACCACTGGCTGAGCTTTCAATATGTGCTGGGGCCCAGGTGATATGTTAGCTAGCTGCCTGTGAAGGGGCCAGCCATTAGCCTCTACCTTCCTGAAGAGGAAATCAAGGCACAGAGAGATCCAGAAACTTGCCGAGGGTCCCAGAACTGGGAGGTGGTAGAGGGGATTTAAAAGTAACCCTTTAGCCAGGCATGGTGGCGCACTCCCATAATCCCAGTACTTGGAAGGCTGAGACAAGAGGATCGCAGGTTAGCAGCCAGCCTCAGTAACTTAGGCCCTCTGCAACTTAGCGAGCCCCTGTTTCAAAATAAAAAATAAAACAGGGCTGGGGGTGTAGTTCAGAGGCAGAATGCCGCTGGGTTCAATCCAAGTACCACATAAAAAAAAAAAAAAAGGAGAAAGCAAGCAAGCCGGGCGTGGTAGTGGACGCTTGCAATCCCAGTACTTGGGAGGCTAAGACAGGAGAATCGCAGGTTTGCAGCCAGCCTCAGCTACTTAGTGAGGCCCTCTGCAACTTAGTGAGACCCTGTTTCCAAATAAAAAAATAAAATAGGTCTGGGGGTGTAGCCTGGAGGTAGCATGCCCCTGGGTTCAATCCCCAGTACCACATAAAAAAAAAAAAAAGAAAGAAAGAAACTTTGCTGGATGTGGTGGCGCATTACTGTAATGGAAGTACTTGGGAGGCTGAGACAGGAGGACAGCAGGTTCAAGACCAGCCTCAGCAATTTAGCAGAATCTTGTTTCAAAAAACAGCCGGGCATGGTGGCACACACTTGTAATCCCAGTACCTGGGAGGCTGAGACCAGAGGATCTGGGTTCACAGCTAGCCTCAGCTACTTAGTGAGGCTCTCTGCAATTTAGTGAGACCCTGTTTCAAAAATAAAGAATAAAAAATAGGGCTAGGGGTGTAGCTCGGAGGTAGAATGCCCCTGGGTTCAATCCCCAGTACCGCAAAAAAAAAAAAAAATAATAATAATAATAAAAAGGACTAGGGGTATTTCTTGGAAGTAGAATGCCTCTGGGTTCAATCCCATTACCACAAATAAAAAATAAAAAAATAGAGCCAGGCATGGTGGTGCACCCTTGTAATACCAGTACTTAAGAGGCTGAGACAGTAGGATTGCAGGTTCATAGCCAGCCTCAGCAACGTAGCAACCTTAGTGAGGCCCTCCACAATTTGGTGAGATCTTGTTTCAAAAACCAAAAAAAGAATAAAATAGGGCTGGGGGTGTAGCTCAGAGGTAGAATGCTCCTGGGTTCCATCCCTAGTACCACAAAAAAATTAATCAAATTAAATTTAAATTAAAAAATAGAAGAACATGAACCTTTCTGACTTCAGGCCCCATCCTGTCAGCCATGGTCTTTGGTCTCAGAAGGTCCCAGTAGGGCCAAGACTGCATTCCCAGTATTGGTCCCAGAAAGCCTACCCACACCCTGCTCCCCTCCTGGCCTTCCAGCGGCCAGCCCCGTGGCTCCGCTCCTCCATCACACACCCACCAAGGGACATCTTTTTTTTCTTTCTTCTTTCTCTCTTTTTCTTTCTTTCTTTCTTCTTTCTTTCTCTTTCTTTCTTTCTTTCTCTTTTCTTTCCTTTTCTCTCTTCTTTTTTTTTTCTTTTAGGTGGTACTGGGGATTGAGTCCAGGGGTGTTCTATCTCTGGGCTCCACCCCCAAACCTATTTTATTTTTTCATTTGGAAACAGTGTCTCACTAAGTTGCTGAGGCTGGCTTTGAACTTACCATTCTCCTGAGAGACATCTTTTCTAAGAGGTAGGTAGCCATTGCGAAGCACTCGGTCAGATCAACATCTGAGGTTTTAGTCAAGAAATTTAATTTTCTGGAACCCCAGTGATTGTCTCCCTACAGAGATGGCAGCCGCTGGCTACACTGCAGTCCTGCTGCTGTCCCCACTCAAAACTGGGCTGGGTCCCCTGGGAACTTTAACTCCTGCATCTAGCACCCAGGTGGGGTGACCGGAATCTGGGCTCAGTGGTCACTGTCAAGCAGGACAGGTCCATGTGGCCTCGTGGTGTGGCCTGAGCTTCCCGAGCACAGCAAGAGCCAGGGCTCCAGAACTAACAGAAGCAGAGGCCCTCTCTTTCTTTTCTTTTTTCTTTTCTTCTTTTCTCTTTCTCTCTCTCTCTCTCTCTCTCTCTCTCTCTCTCTCTCTCTCTCTCTCTCTGTGATACTAGGGATTGAACCCAGGGGCATTCTACCACTGAGCTACACCCCCAGTTCTATTTTTTATCTTGAAACAGGGCCTCACTAAGTAGCTGAGGTTGACTGCAAACCTGCGATCTTCCTGTCTCAGCCTCCCAAGTACTGGGATTACAAGCATGTGCCACCAAGCCCGGCTTCCCTCCCTTCCTCCCTCCCTCCCTCCCTCCCTCCCTCCCTTCCTTCCTTCCTTCCTTCCTTCCTCCCTCCCTCCTTCCTTCCTTTCCTCTTCTTTCCTTTCTTTTTCTTTCTCTTTCTTTTTCTTTCTTTCTTTCTTTCTTTCTTTCTTTCTTTCTTTTTCTTTTTCTTTCTTTCTCTTTCTTTCCCTTCCTTCTTTCCTTCCTTCCTTCCTTCTTTCCTTCCTTCCTTCCTTCTCTTTTTCTTTCTTCTTTTTTTTTCAGGGGTGCTGGGGATCGAACCCATGGCCTTGCATATGCTAGGCAAACACTCTACCACTGAACTCCATCCCCAGCCCAACAGAGGCCATTTCTGACCTGGCTCAGAAGCCAGAAGCAGTCATTGTCACCTCCTCTTGCTGATTATGAGTGTCCCAGGCCTGAGCTTTGCAGGTACACAGGTGTGGCAAGGCCACTGAAGAGGGCACCTGCCACCCATGTCTTCCTCTTCCAGCTGTGGTCTCGTTTGCAGCCTGCCCTGCCGCTGCACCTTGACAGTGATCAGGACAGGTAAAGTCTGGCCCGGGCACACCTGGAAACGCCTGTGTTCTTGGCTGACAATTTGGCTGAATTCAGGATGGCACAACCATTCCTCTGAGACATCACACACTACAAAGCTTGGAAATTGCCACCAAGTGGTCTGACGTGATTCCAGCCATGTGGGAAATGGGACGCACGCAGGCCAGTCACCGGCCACTCGAGAAGCTCTTGTGGCAGTGATTCCCTCAACAATTATCAGCTTCCCCGGGGGCACAGGAAGTAAGCTGAGATCTTGGAAAGTGGAGGCCTAGGAATGACCAGGTTTGAACTCAGACCACCACAACTTCTTCCAGGTCATGGTCCTCTCTCTCTTCCCACAAAAGCTGGAGCTCGCTGGGCATGGTGGTGCATGCTTGGAATCCCAGTACTTGGGAGGCTGAGACCAGAGGATCCAGGTTCACGGCCAGCCTCAGCTGCTTAGTGAGGCCCTCCACAACTTAGTGAGACCCTGTTTCAAAATAAAGAATAAAGCTGGGCGTGGTGGGGGTGTAGCTCGGAGGTAGAATGCCCCTGGGTTCAATCCCCAGTTCCGCATAAAAAAAAAATAAAATAAGGGCTGGGGGTATAGCTCGGAGGTAGACGGCCCCTGGGTTCAATCCCCAGTAACACACACACACACAGCTGGAGCTCCAGAGGCAACAGTTCTGCTTCTGCATCCGCTGAGGGGCCCTGACCTACAACACACAAGCAACAAACCAATGGGGCTAGGCTGGGGCATATGCCTGTAATCCCAGCACCTCAGGAGATGCTGAGGCAGGAGGATTGAAAATTTGAAGCTAGCCTGGGCAACTGAGACCTTATTTCAAAGTAAAAAATAAAATAGGGCTGGGGGTGTAGCTCAGAGGTAGAACGCCCCTGGGTTCAATCCCTGGTACTGCAAAAAAAAAAAAAAAAAGAGCTGGGGGATGTGGCTTGGAGGTAGAATGTCCCTGGGTTCAATCTGTACTACCCAAAAATAAATAGACAATAAAAATAAATTAAAAGGGCTGGGCATGTAGCTCAGAGGCAGATCTGCTCCTGGGCTCAATCTCCAGACACACACACACACACACACACACACACACACACACACACACACAAAGAAACAACTGTACCTATTTATTATTATAACATATTAAAAGGTTTCTAGGTAAACAACTAAGAAAAATGTTGAATTATGACAAATGGGGAAATATATAGTCTCATGTATCATTGAAATCACTGAAAGTTTATTTGAATTTTTAGGCAAAAGGATTTATCAGAATCAATGACATTCATGAAATTTCCCATCACTACAATACCGAAGGAGGGAAAAAAGTTCAATGCTCATTTTATAAGTTGTAAGGGAATGATAACTCAGCAAGCTTTAGAAACGGCACACAAACAGGTAATAATAGAGGCAATTCGAGGCTCCTAAATTTACTACCCTAAGGCCAGTATATTGGTCACTCCCAGAACCAGTTTCCAGACCTGCTCAGCCTGCAGCAGGGTCCAGACGTTATGCAGAAGGAAAAGGGAATGTGCTTGACTTTGGAACTAATCATTATTAGAAGTTTCTAGCAAGATGGCTCCATGTCTGGACTTGGGTCTTACCCGTACGAAGCGTTATCAGCTTGGAGATGTTCTTGGACATGGGAGAGCAGGGGAAGGAGGGGGCACACTGGTCACTTCCCTGCACACTAGACGCCCTCCGCCACGCCCACGCGGTCACTCACAGTCTCTGCCTTTGGAGCAGAGCATGGCTTGATGCCCTCAGCTTCACAGACCCTCTGCTCATATTGCTAGTGTGGCCCCGTGTAGCCATGAAGTCTAACAAAGTGTACAACTTCAGGACGACGCGACCTTTCCCCTGAGATGTCACGTATGTGACAAAGCTTGGAAACGGCCACTGAGCCATCTGCAGTGACCCAGCATGTGGAAAACAGGAAGCACTCAGGAGTACTGGGACCATGGAGAAACTGAGGTCCCGACCGGACCTGAACTCCTTGGAGCCGCCTCGCTCTGCAGGAGAGCCAGCTCATCTGACAAGGTTCCTCATGATGTTCAGTGAGGACCCTCTATACCCTGACCCAAAATGGTTCCAGTGGTTCAAGTAGTGAAAGAGCTGATACAGCCGCAGGCGCTGCTCGAAGCCAGGGGCCTTGGGGATCTTGCTGTGGTAGGCAGAGTAGAAGGAGCTACTGAAGCCCCCAAACATGCCAGCTATCGCCAGCTCATATTCCGAGTGGCCATAGAAAGAGGCTGGATCGAAGATGATGGGCCCAGAGGAGTCTTCTGCTACGTTCCCTCCCCAGAGGTCTCCGTGGAGCAAGGCAGGGACGATCTCCAGATCCCGGAAGAGGTCAGGGATCTTCAGCTGCAGGAGGGAGACAGAGCCTCAGCAAGGCGGCTGACCCGCGGGAGGGGCACATATGTGTTCCTAAGTGCCGCTCCGTGCGGGGGGGAGGGGGGTGGCAGCCGTATGGACAGATACCTGCTTCCTGTCCAGAACCAGATGGAGCAGTGACCATGCTTGCCTGGGCACTGACTTAAATCGGAGCCAGTGGCACATGTTGCTGGCACTTGGCCATGCGGTAGGGGCCCTGCTCACCTGCAGAGCAGACCAGAGCTCGAGGGCTTCCCGGTCCCCGGACCCCTTCTCCACCATGTCCATCTGGGGCTGAATGCGCTGCCGAGCATAGAACACCACCCAGTCCTCCTGCCAGTCGTTCACCTGCACGGGCAGCAGCAGGGGAGAAAGCAGAGCTCATCAGAGAAAGCCACAACAGAAGGAGGGCTCACACGCCCACAAGTGTCCCAAAGAGGAAGGGGCTGCAGGGACACCTTGTGGAGGAGGCGAGGGATGACCAGGCAGTAGGGGTCTAAGGGACGGGCCAACACCCAGGTCCTCTCCGAGGAGCGCTGGGAAGCGGAGGAGGCGCAGGGCCCACTCTGTGGCCTCTAAGACTGAAGAGCACTAGACATTTTCTTAGAGAGCTGCTGACCTTCCCTGACACCATGGCTTGCAGTTCCTTCCTCTCTCTCTCCCTCCCTCCCTCCCTCCCTGTACTGGGAATGAACCCAGGGTTGTTCCACCTGTGAGCTACACCCCCGGCCCTTTTTATTTTTATTTTGAAACAGGACCTCACTAAATTGCTGAAGAACTCGCTAAGTTTCTGAGGCTGGCCTTGAATCTGTAATCCTTCTGTCTCAGCCTCCCAAGTACTAGAATTGCAGGTATGCACCACCACACCTGGCTTTTTTTTTTTTGCAGTACTTGGGATTGAACCCAGGGGCAGTCTACCTCCAAGCTACACCCCCAGCCCTGTTTTTTATTCTTTATTTTGTTTTTGTTTTTTTGCAGTACTGGGGATTGAACTCAGGGGCATTCTATCTCGGAGCTACACCCCCAGCCCTATTTTTTTATTCTTTATTTTGAAACAGGGTCTCACCAAGTTGCAGAGGGCCTCACTAAGTAGCTGAGGCTGTCCTTGAACCTGTGATCCTCCTGTCTCAGCCTCCCAAGTACTGGGATTACAAGCATGAGCCACCACACCCGGCTTATTCTTTATTTTGAAACAGGGTTTCACTAAGTTGCAGAGGGCCTCACTAAGTAGCTGAGGCTGGGTGCGAACCCAGATCCTCTGGTCTCAGTCTCCCAAGTACTGGGATTACAAACGTGCGCCACAATGCCGGGCTCCACAGCTCATTTCTAACCATGTCTGCATCTGCCCAGCCACAGATGACCCCTCTCCAGGAGTGATAACAAGAAAAGTCATGTGGAACCCTGTTCAAAAAGACCTCCAAGCTGGGCGTGGTGGTGCACACTTGTAATCCCAGTACTTGGGAGGCGAAGACCGGAGGATCCCAGTTTGTGGCCAGCCTCAGCTACTTAGTGAGGCCCTCCGCAACTTTGTGAGACCTGATTTCAAAATAAAGGATAAAAAATAGGGCTAGGGGTGTAGCTCCAAGGTAGAATGCCCCTGGGTTCAATCCCCGGTACCTCAAAAAAAAAAAAAAAGACCCCCAAGAAAGGATATCCAGGCCACAGGTGCTCACCACCCGAGAAGGACATGAGACAGACACACAAGAGCAGAGCAGCTCACACAGCAGGACACAATGCCGGGGACAGAGTTCCACAGGCACACACGCACACATGCACACAAACACACATGCATGGGGAGTCGTGAGCAAGAGAGGAAGAGGTGGAGCCGGGTGTGGTGGCGCACGCTTGTAATCCCAGTACTTTGGGAGGCGTAGACCAGAGAATCCGGGTTCGCGGCCAGCCTCAGCTCGCATATGCGCGCGCGCACGCTTTTTCTCTCTCTCTCTCTCTCTTTCTCTCTACTTAGTGAGGCCCTCCGCAACTTCGTGAGACCCGGTCTCAAAATAAAGTATAAAAAAAAAAAAAGGAGAGGAAGAAGTGGAGCCAGCTGACACACATTCTATGACTGGCAGCACCAGAGAGCACCATTCAAGGCCCCGAGGCAGGCTTCCAGATAACCTCCTGTGACATTTCAGAATCTGTGGCCCTGTGCCCACAGGAAACTCCCAGAAGTTCTTTAGAGTCCTCAGTACCCTCTCCCGAAGAACCACTCCACCTGTTCTCTGAAAGCTGAGCTGCCATCCTATCCACCCCACATTTGCTAGGCATCAAGTAGAACTCCCCAGGCCGAGGTGCATGCCGGTAATCCCAGTACTTGGGAGGCTGAGACAGGAGAATCACAGGTTCAAGGACAGCCTCAGCAAGTAGTGAGACTGTCATCAACCTAGTGAGACCCTGTTAAAAAAAAAAAATAGGGCTGGTTGCATAGCTCAAAGGTAGAATGCTCCTGAGTTCAATCCCCAGGAACACACACACAAACACACACACACACACACACACACACACACACACACACACACACAGAACTCCCCAGGCTAAAATTCCCAGGGGAGCTGACCTTAAAATCATAAAACT
>PVJS01032070.1:0-23008 GCA_004027185.1 Glis glis | reverse complement strand
CACACACACACACACACACACACACACACACACACACACACAAATTTTGAGGTAAGCCCGATGTGGTGGTGCACACCTGTTATCCCAGGACTTTGGAGGCTGAGACAGGTTTGAGGCCAGCCTCAACAACTTCGCAAGGCCCTGTTTCAAAATCAAAAGGGTTGGGTGTGTAGCTCAGAGGTTGAACACCCCTAGGTTCAATCTCCAGAAACCAAGCAGAGCTCACATTGATAGATTCTCTCATCTGCCCCAATTCTCAGAGAGAACAATTCCTCTTTCCTGCATCTGTAATTCTGTTACTTGGGAGGCTCAGACAGGAGTATTGCTGGTTGGTTCAAGGCCAGCCTCAACATCTTAGCAAGTTTCCTAAGCAACTTAGTGAGACCTTGTTTCAAAATAAAAAATAACAGAAGGCTGTGAGTGTGGCTCAGAGGGAGAGTTCGACCTCCAGCACCAAAAAATAAGTTTTGTTTTTTGCATGGAGCCTGTTTGCAGCCTGGGGAGAAAGAGGGAGGTGAGTCACAGTGGAGAGAAGGGATCCTGTTGGAGCAGGAGCAGGAAAGCTGAGGCTGCTCTTAAACCTTTGCTCCTCCTGTCTCAGCCTCCCAAGTACTGGGATTACAGGTGTGCACCACCACACTGGACTCAGTATTCATTTAAGCACCTCATAATGCCTATGAGAAAAGGATTATTACTCTGTTTTCCTGGTGTTCAGTGAGTCTCAGGGAGGGGAAGCCACTGCCCTGAGTGTCAGAGTGAGTCAGCGGCAGCACTGAGGGCTAAACAGAAGATTTTGTTTACCACCATGTGTACAAACTGGATGGCCAGCAGCGTGCCTGCAGGGTGCAAGGGGGGCACAAATAAGGAAACCAGGGTGAGGAGGTTCCGTGTACACATTCTAGAGTGGGCTGTCCAGTGTCAAATTCCTGTCACACTCCTTACTAGTTTAGGCAGGACATTTAATCTCTGAGAGTCTCTCTCACTTCATCTGCAGAATGGGAATGATAACAGAACCTGCCTGCCAAAGGGGATTTTGAGCATTAAAGACACCAGGCAAGCTGGGCATGGTGGCACATGTCTATAGTTCCAGTACCTGGGAGGCTGAGACAGGAGGATTGCAGATTCAAGGCCAGCCTCAGACACTTAGCAAGACCCTATTTCAAAAATAAAAATACAAAGGACTGGCAGTATAGCTCAGAAGTAGAATGCCCCTGGGTTCAATCTGCAGTACCAAACAAACAAATGAACAAACAAACAATGAAGACGTCATACAACCTGGTGTAGCGGCACACCCCTGTCATCCCAGTGCTTGTGAGGCTGAGGCAGGAGGATCACAGGTCCAAGGTCAGCCTCAGCAATTTAGCAAGATGCTGTTTCAAAATAAAAATGAAAAGGGCTGGGGTGGGAGTTAAGGCTCAGAGGTAGAATGCCCCTGGGTTCAATCCCTAGGACCGCAAGAAAGAAAGAAAGAAAGAAAAGTAACCTTCATGCTTTCCATGTCATAGGGGAGAGATGACTCCACCTAAGGTGGCAATTAGGGAGTAACGTGCTCTTAATTCTTGAGGGATTTGGACTCACTAATGGGGAGAAGGGTAGAGAACCAGGCATTAACAAAGACAAGAGCCAGACATGGTGGCACACATCTGTGATCCCAGTACTTGGGCTGAGACAGGAGGATCGCAGGTTTGAAGCCAGATTCAGCAACTCAGGGAGGCTCTCAGCAACCTAGCAAGACCCTGTTTCAAAATAAAAAGGGCCGGAACTACATCCCGGGGGTGTAGCTCAGAGCTGGAATGCCTCTCGGTTCAATCCTCAGTACCACAAATAAAATAAAATAAAAAACAAAGACAGGAAAACACGATTGGAATAGAGGTATATGAAGCTAATAATAGCAATATTAGTAATAATAATGTAATGATTATTACCAGTTTTATTTATTGAATTCTTACCAGGGCCTGTGCAGAGTACTTAAGATGTGTGCTCTTATTTAAACCCGAACATATTATATTAACATTTTTTTGTATGGTACTGGGGATTGAACCCAGGGGCCTTTTACCTTTGAGCTACTCCCCAGCCCTATTTATTTTGAAACATTGTCTTGCTAAATTGCTGAGGGCCTCAAACTAAATTGCTGAGGCTGGCCTTGAGCCTGTGATCCTCCCATCTCAGCTTCCTAAGTATTGAGATTACAGGTGTGTGCTACAACACTTGGCTTATACTAACACATTTTTAAAGATGGCTTGGACAGGTGAATTACCTTCTCCAGGAAGTCTCTCCAGGTAGGACTCATTTGAGACCATAACCTCCTACCCACCAAGTCTTCTTTCTTCTCCACCAGGTACGACTGCTATGCTGGGGCTAAACTCCACCTCGGTGACTGAGTTCATCCTGGTCGGCTTCTCCACCTTCCCTCCACAGCTCCTGCCTGCCTTCTTCCTGCTGATCCTGCTCATGTACCTGTTCACGCTGCTGGGCAACCTGCTCATCATGGCCACAGTCGCGAGCGAGCGCAGCCTGCACACGCCCATGTACCTCTTCCTGTGCGCCCTCTCCATCTCCGAGATCCTCTACACCCTGACCTTCATCCCGCGCATGCTGGTCGACCTGCTGGCCGTCCGCCGCTCCATCGCGCTGCCGGCCTGCGCCAGCCAGATGTTCTTCTCCTTCACCTTCGGCTTCACCCACTCCTTCCTGCTCACGGTCATGGGCTACGACCGCTACGTGGCCATCTGTCACCCCTTGCGCTACAACGTGCTCATGAGCCCCCGCGGCTGCGCCTGCCTGGTGGCCTGTTCATGGGCTGGTGGCTTAGTGGTGGGACTGGTGGTGACGACATCCATCTTCCACCTCACCTTCTGTGGACCCAATGAGATCCAGCATTTCTTATGTCACGTGCCACCTCTGCTGAAGTTGGCCTGCGGCAGTGATGTGCCGGTGGTGGCCCTGGGCGTGGGCCTGGTGTGCATCACCGCCCTGCTGGGCTGCTTCCTCCTCATCCTGCTCTCCTACGCCTTCATCGTGGCCGCCATCCTGAGGATCCCATCCGCTGAGGGGCGGCACAAAGCCTTCTCCACCTGCGCGTCCCACCTTATTGTGGTCATTGTGCACTACGGCTTCGCCTCTGTCATCTACCTCAAGCCCAAGGGTCCCCATTATCAGGAAGGTGACACCCTCATGGCCACCACCTACACGGTCCTCACGCCCTTCCTCAGCCCCATCATCTTCAGCCTCAGGAACAAGGAGCTGAAGATGGCCATAAAGAAGACCTTCCTCAGGAAATTCTCTTCCTCAAGCACCTGATGGCCAGTGTAGACGTGCTGGTAGAATATAGGACAAGGATGAGCATGCTTCTTCAGTACAGTGGTATTGACAACACATACATTGTAAGACTGGTGTAAACATTTGTGTATGCTGCATAGTAGGTGCTTAATAAATATTTAACACTTCTTTCTCCATCATCCTTTATGTGTCCTTATCTTTGTTTTCTTTTTAATTGGGATACAATAGGTTTGTTGGGATATAATTCACACACCATACAATTTATCCATTAAAATGCACATTTCAAGCCAGTACTTGGGAGGCTTAGACAGGAATATCACAGGTTCAAGGACAGCCTCAAAAACTTAGGCCCTTTATAACTTAGTAAGGCCTTGTTTCAAAATAAAAAAATAAAATAGGACTTAGGAGGCTGAGACAGGAGGATCACAGGTTCAAGGAGAGCCTGAGCAAATAGTAACACTCTCATCAACCTAGTGAGACCCTGTTTCCAAATAAGAAGTAAAATTGGGCTGGGGGTTTAGCTCGAAGGTAGAATACCTCTGGGTTCAATCCCTAGTACCACAAAAAATAAAAATAAAATAGGGCTGGGGATATAGCCCAGAGATAGAATGCCTCTGGGTTCAATCCCTAACAACACACACTACAAACACATACACACACACACACACACACACACACACACAAATGCACATTTCTTTATTTGTGTGTGTTGTATTTGGAATTGAACCTATGTGCATTCTACCTGAACTACATCCTCACCTCTTTTTATTTTTGAAACAGGATCTCACTAAGTTGCTGAGCCTGGCCTTGAACCTGCAATCCTCCTGTTTGAGCCTCCCAAGTACTGAGATTACAGGCAATGCACCACCATGCCTGGCTTCAGCTCTTAAATTCATATAACATTTCTTAGAATTTCCCTCCCCTAATTTGTATATAAGCACAAGAGGAAAGCAGGGATTCTGCTGGTCTCCCATTCAAATAGGGGGACTGAGGGTCTGTCTCATTTAACTCATCAATGCTGGTATGAAGCACATGAACAGTCTGGAATGGGGAGCAGAGGCATGAGGCCAGTGACTCCAAACTGAGGCCCATCTTGAGCCTCCAATGGGAGGACAATGAAGTTCCCTTTGTTGCTTCCTGGGCAGCCACCTCCTGTGCTGTGACCTCTAGTTTCTCAGAGCAGCTACAGAAGAAGAGTTGAGAGTGAGAAGACGCGGACGCCTGGAAAGCATATGACCCATATGCAGGCAGGCTTGGAGGGGTCTGTCCTTCTTGAACTTGTGACTCCGGCTACCTTGGAGCTGTTTTCTGGACAGGGTTTGGTTTGGGCATGCATAAAGTTGCTGCAGTCAGTCCATACCTTGTGCATATGAAGAAAATCTTTGATGGTCAGACTTAGAGAAAGAATCTTTTAGGTAGTCTCCCAGAGAAAGGGTTATGAACTTGATAGTTTATTGTTATGGTTTGGATATTTTTCATTTTTCATTTTATTTTTCTGTGGTACAGGAGACTGAACTCAGAGGCATTTTTATGACTGAGCTATACCCCCAGCCCCATTTTATTTTGAAACAGGGTCTCACTAAGTTGCTGAGGCAGGCCTTGATCCTCCTGTCTCAGCCTCCCAAGTACTGGGATTATAGGCATGCCCCACTGCACGCAGCTTGCTATGCTTCAGATATGAAATGTCCCCAGAAAAGTTCATGTTTTCGCAATACAACAATATTCAGAGGTGAATTAATTGAATCAGGGCTCTGACCTTATCAGAGAATTAATGAACTGATGGATTAATAATTTGAGTGGATTTACTGGGTGGTACCTACAGGCAGGAAGGGTGTGGCTGGAGGAGGGGTGTGGCCTTGGCGTCTCTATCTGTTCTTATTTGCTTCCTCCCTTTCTCTCTCTGCTTCCTCCATGTCCTGCTGCCATGATGTTTCTGCCTTGGAGCCTGCCAACCATGGACTGAACCCATTTTCCATTTTTCTAAATTCCAATATCCATTTTTTGGGTACTTTAATCCCATGGGTGGTATCTACCATATATAACAATAGGCATAACAAGCTTTTTGCTAAGCAACCTGTTTGAACCGTATCTTTAAAGGGTTGGTGGTCTGAGTGATTGTCCATCTGTCCTCATTCTCGGGAGCCTTCTTTAGTTGAGAGTGATGAATTTAGGAAGGAATCCCAGTGACTTTTATGACAGTCGGAGTGGTGAGGACCATGGAGTAGGGGCCTTTCTACGTCGGCTCCAACATATGAGTGGGTATGTTCCTCACTCATACTAAATCACCAGGCTGAAACAGGTGAGATGGTTCCCTGACAGCTAGGGAAGCTGAGTCTTTAACAGCTTGGTGAGCCGGGCATGGTGGCGCACGCTTGTAATCCCAGTACTTTGTAGGCGGAGACCGGAGGATCCGGGTTCGCAGCCAGCCTCGGCTTTCTCTCTGTCTCTCTCTCTCTCTCTCTCTCTCTGTCTCTGTCTCTCTCTCTCTCTCTCTCTCTCTCTCCTTAGTGAGGCCCTCCGCAACTTCGTGAGACCCGGTTTCAAAATAAAGTATAAAAAATAGGGCCGGGGGCGTAGCGCGGAGGTAGAACGCCCCTGGGTTCAATCCCCGGTACCGCAAACAAAACAAAACAAAACAAAAAAAAACAGCTTGTTGGATTTTTCTTTGGGTCTTCTGGAATAATGACTTGAGAAGGGAATGGTTATTTTTTTGTCTCCTGGAGACTCTTCAGTTTGGGGAGTATCAGAGGTGGCCTTTTAAACATCATCTCATATGGTGTGAAACTTTTTCAGTATGTAGTACATCTTTCCCTTAATAAGGCAAAGGGCAGGAGGCTGTCCTAACTTTCATCTGTCTCAGAAACCAATATGGTCAGGGTTGTCTTTAGGGTTTTATTCATCCTTTCTACTTGCCCTGAGCTTTGAGGTCTATATGTACAATGTAACTTCCAATTAACATTTAAAGCTTTTGCCAAATTTTGGGAGATTTTGGTCATAAAGGCCAGGCCATTGTCAGACCCCAAAGCTAGGGGTAATCCAAACCTGGAGATTAACTCTTGCATCAGCTTTTTAGCCAGTTTTTTTTTATAAGATAAGGGTCCAACTTTATTCTTTTTCATGTGGATATCCTGCTTTTCCAACAATATTTGTTCAAGAAACTGTCCTTTCCCAATTGAGTGTAGTGGTTTGCTTTTTTAAAATTTTATTTTATTAGTGCATTGCAATCATACATCTTGAAGGATTTCAGCGTGGTTGATGTATACATGCACTCATCGGTTAATTAGCCCTCCCCAATGCCCACCCCCTGCTTCCCCTTTCCCTCCTTTCCATTTTCAACATAGTAGTTGACTTTGATATCTTTGTGTAAGTCCATCCTGTGCACCAGTTTGATTCCCTCTCCTTCTCTCCCATCTCCCCCAGTTAGTTCACCTTCTTTACTCATCTGAGGTTTTCTCTCTTTGTCTAGAGTCCCTCCTGTGCAGGATTGTGGCTCATCCTCCCATGACCTAAGCACTGGGGTACTCCAGGGTGGGACGGGGGACTCGCCTGCCCCGTGTCCCTTGCACTGGGGGGAGGGGTTCTCTGGGGACTGGGCCAAGGGCTCGCCTGCCCTGTGTCCCCAGTGCTGGAGCTCTCTGGGGGCGGGGTCAAGGGGTCACCTGCCCCGCGTCCCCAGTGCCAGGGGGTCTCCAGGGTCGCATCCCCAGCACCGGGATGAGGGGTTTTATGGGGGAGGGGCTAAGGGCTCACCTGCCCCGCATTCCCAGTGCCAGGTGGAGGGGTTCCCTGGGGGCGGGACTGAGGGTTCACTTGCCTCACATCCCAAGTGCGGGGCATCTCTGGGGGTGGGGTCAGGGGCTGACCCACCCATGTTCTCAGTGCTGGGCTGCTGGGGAGGGGGCCATGTATCATCTACCTATGTCCTTAGTTCTAGGGTGTTCCAGGATGGTGTTGGGCTGTTCATGGGGGGCCATGGCTCATCGGCTCGTGTTCTCAGAGTTGGGCTGCTCCTGTGTATGGCCACCTCTTCTTTGTCTCTCCTCATCGCACTCGTTGTGGGAGCAGAGGATCACAGCCCACCCCTGGAAACCATCGTTGTTGTAGGTACAGGTCTGGATTGACTTGGGCTTCATCATGTTCTGTAGTTGATTGGTTTCAATAGTGGTCTATAGTTGCTGGTGTCACAAGGATCTGCTGTATCTTTGCTGTTGGTCTCCGGGAGTTGAGATGTAGACATGGCCCCGCATAGATGGCACCTTCACCTCTGGTCTCCACTTACCACATGAAATGCATGGAGTTCTGTTTAGCCACCCCCCCCCGCTCTGTCCACTCCCTCGCACTCCGCTGCTCTTCAGCTCTCTTTGTTTTGTTGAGTTTTGTCTGCCTCGCTTTTCTTGTTAAGAAGCAGTCTTCCTGCCAGCCAATTTCTGAGTTTCGGAGTGCTGGTGACACGCTGCCTCCCTTTATCTCACTCACCCATGTTCTTGTTGGTTGGTTCTGGGGGGCCATGCCATATCTGTCCATGTTCTCAGTGCTGGGGTGTCCTGTGCCTGTGCTAGGCTACTCCAGGGGGGCCGTGTTTCACCTGCTCTTTTTCTCAGTGTTGGGCTGCTCCTGTGCCTGGCTGCCTCATCTATGTCTCTCCACGTTGCTTTCTTTGCGGGGTCTGAGGCTTGCATCCCACCCTTTGCAGTTGTTGCCATTGTACGTGTGGATCTGGTTCAACTTAGGCTTCATCATGGTCCGAGGTCGAATGCTTTTGATGGTGGACTATAATCACTGCTTTCACAAGAATCAGCTGTTTCTTTGCTGGAGGATTCTGGGGGCCGCGGTGCTGGTGTGGCTCAGCCAAGATGGCGCCTTTGTCTCTGCTCTCTGCTTACCAGGTGAGATGCTTTGAGCTCCCGCCTGACCTCCACTCTTTCCACTGCCTCGCATTCCACTGCACTTTGTTTCTCATTGCTTTGTTGAGTTTTGGCTGCCCTACTTTTCTTTTCAAGATGCAGTCTTCCCGCCAGCCGAGTTCCAACTCTCGGAGCGCTGGTGACATGCTACCTCTCACTATCCTGCCATCTTGGTCCTCCTTTTAGACACTATTAAAGCAATATCAGCCTGGGTAGGGAATGCTTTTACCCAACCAGAAAAAGTGTCCACAAATACTTACAAATACTTAAAGCCCAGGACTGTCGGTCTAATTTCAGTAAAGTCCAATTTCCAATGTTTTTCTGGAGTGTTACTGCAGGCCTGAACTTCCTCTAGGGGCCTTTTGTCCCCTTTAGGGTCTGTCTGTGTACATACTTGGCATCTGGATATGAGTTCCTTCATGATTTGGTCTAGGTGAGAGATGTAGTATGTGGGCCTTAGAAGTTTACTGAGTTTTGTTGCTCCCTGGCGAGTGCTCTGATAGAGCTGAGTCATTACTTGCCTCCCCAGGGTCATGGGGAAGACAGGCCTTCCATCTGGTAACACCCACCATCTGGTATTTTTCTGTTTTGTGTTTTTTTAGTCTATGCCTCTCCTCTCTGGTGTATGCAGGTCATTGGGGCAACTCCAGCTCAGGGATCATAACCAACATGGTTAGTTGCCCCACTAGTTTTAGGGCTGCCTCTTGTGCTGCATTATCAGCAGCCCTGTTGCCCCTGTTTTTTTGGGAGTCCCCTTTCTGATGTCCTTTGATATGCACAATGGCAACCTTTTTTGGGAGCCCAGATGGCTTCCAGTAGTGCCAAAATTTCCTTTGTTTTTGATCTCCTTACCAGCCGAGTAAGGAGTACCTTCTTTTACAGGGCCCCTTGTACTTAGGCGGTAGCAAAATCATACTGACTGTTGGTGTATATTGTGGCAGCTTTTTCCCTCCCCCATTGAAGTGTCTGAGTTAGGGCTATGAGCACTGCCTTTTGGGCTGACATTCCTCAGTTGAGAGATTGAGCACATATAGTTTCTTTTTTAGTGACCACTGTTGCTCCCGCATATCTGGTACCATCCTGGGCAAAACTGCTCCCAGCAGTGTAGAGCACTTCATCTGCTCTTAACAGTGGAACATCAATTAGGTCAGGGCGAGTGAGCTGAACTACATTAGTTACCTCAGTACAGTCATGTAGGGGTTTTCCGGTCTGTCATCTGGCAATAGGCTTGCTGGGTTGAGGGCTGACATTCAGCAGAACTTCACCCAGGGCTGATCCAAAAAGAGTACCTGGTAGTGGGTCACCTGGGCATTTGACATCCATCACTCTGGTGTTTCTCTTAAGAGGGCTTCTACTGCATGTGGGGTAGTTAGGAACAATTCCTGGCCCAGCATCAATTTATCTGTCTCCTTTACCAACACTGCAATAGCAGCTACAGTCCATAAACAAGCCGGCCAGCCTCCAGCAGCAGAGTCCAGTTTCTTAGGCAAACATGCCACTGGCCTCTTTCAGGGGCCCATTTTTCCTTAAGGCTGACATACAGTGGCTTTGCAATATCAGCAAAACCCAGGATCCATAACCGGCAATATCCCACTGCTCCCAAGAACTCTTGTACTTGTCTTTTATTTTCTGGAGTGGGTATTTGGAGAATTGCAGCTATACAGCTCTGAGACAGTGTCCTTTTCCCCCCTTTCAGATTGTATCCTAAATAGGTAACATGGGCTCTGCAAAGTTGTGCCTTATTAGCAGAAACGCAATATCCCAGGTTTTGGAGTGTCTCTAGGAGTCCCTTAGTGGCTTTCTGGCATTCCTCCTCTGTCTCTGAAGCTATGAGAAGATCATCTACATATTGGAGTAAAGTGCTCCTGGGGTAGCTTTGTCTAAATTCCAGGAGGTCTGCACTTAGTGCCTCATCAAACAGAGTGGGAGGATTTTTAAATCCTTTGGGAAGTCTAGTTTATGTTAATTGTCCTGTGAACCCTCCTTCATTCAAATGGCCTTTTCCCACCTCTGTTCGGTTTCTTTCTTTCTTCCTTGTCAGTTTCCCTGATGGCTGCTATCACCACCTTGGTCAGTTTTTTATTCTGTTTATCTTCTAAGGTATCCCTATTATTAAACACTTTTTGAGCAATTTCCAACAGCTGAGACCTATTCATTTTTCTCAAAACCCTCTAACTTCTATAACTTTCTCCTAATATCCAGGATGCACTGAGTAACAAAAGCTATATTAATTGCCTGCTGGTTTTCTGGAGCACCCGGTTCTATTGGGGTGCAAACCCGATATGCTTTCCTAAGACGTTCCAGGAATCAAGTGGGAGATTCTTGCAAATCCTGTATAACCTCATTCACCTTAGACAAATGAGTGGGCCATCTAGAAGCCGCCCTCATCCTTCCTAACGATAACTGGTGAAAGTTGTCCAAACTCTCCCTTCCCTCAACCGTGTTAGGGTCCCAGGTAGGGTGAGTAGCGGGAAAAAGGTGGTCCACATGACCCTCATCTGGAGTAGCATTTCCCCACCTGGTCCCAGAGCAGAGAGCTTTTTACTTTTGATTTTAACCCCATCTCGTTTTTCCACTGTGAAAAGAGCGGTCAATAGTTGTTGACAATCATCCCATGTGGGCTCTTGGGTGAAGAAAACAGTTTCTAAGAGGCTAATGAGGGCCTAGGGCTTTTTCAGAGAAAAAAGAATTCTAGGTCTTCCAATTGTAGAGATCACTGGTGGTGAAAGGGACGTAAACCATGAATGTGTGGTCTGGCCAATCGGCCCCGGTTGGAGGGACCCCTCTAAGGGGGAGAAGGGAGACCAACATAGCCTCACTCGGGGTTTTTTTTTTAGTCACACCATCATCCCCATAGCCAGAAACTGACCAATGATAGCTCTCTCAAATTTTTAGAGAGCCCAGATGATCTAAGCTGTCCTCTTTTTTAATTAGCTCTAAATTTTTGGAGCTTGGGAAGCCTGCTTCTGGTGACTTTTTAGTTGCAGCCAGAACTCCACTCTGGGATTCTAGCCCAGAGATCTATCTGATTAATCCATATGCCTCCTTTACTCATGTAGCTGCATCTGCACAGCCACAGAGAATTAAGTAATTCTAGAGCTACCCTGGAGCCTTTACTAGTTTTTTTTTTTAGTCTGTGCTGCCATAGTTCTCATGCTCTCAGCTGTAGCTGTGGCTGCACAGCATTGCTCAGCTTCCCACAGTCCTCCCCCCTTTCCTAGACCCTGGCGGGCACATAGGGTTGTATTGCACGCACGGCCTTGATCAGGAAGGCTGGCCTTTGCAGCTTGCCCTGCCTAGCACCTGTCCTGAGCCCCCCCCCCAAAAGGAGGTAAATGCACTAATGTTTAACAACAAGAGCTTCCAGCTAGCATTTGGGTTTTCAGACTTTTGCCAGCCCTCTAAGGACAGTGCACTGTTCTTTTGGTTTATGAAAGTGAAGGACAGGAATGTTACACACATACACATAAGTAAAACATTTAGAAGCAAGGAGTAAAGAAACCAAAAACATTTTAGTAGATGGGTGACCAGGGATTTTAGTCACAACTAGCCATACAGATGTCATGTTTTTCTTGTTTAGTGAACCCCTGACAGCCACCCAACATTGAAGGCAGGCCAATCTAATTCACAGAAGGTTTAGGCTACCCTGGAGGAAGGCAGACCCCATATTCTGTACCTTCAATGTACCCATTCTTGGAATTTTAAGCATAAAACCCAGGGTGGTCTCTGCACTACTGTGTTCCCCCCGCCATTGCAACAAACCACAGAAAATGCTGAAGAAGAAGGTACAGATGGCAATGAAAGAGAAACTTAGAAGTATACACTCTCCCACACTCCAGTCCTTTGGACTGGCAGCTTTCAAACCCAGAGCTAGAATAAAATTCAACAAAAAATAAATGCTAAGGAACCACGTTTGAACACCAGACAGGTGACCTTGAAGACATAGACACAAAGACCAATGGACAGACAACTAACGCTCATAGACCTGGCCAGTGGAGACTTAACCATAGTGGCCCAGATAATATGGCTTGCGGCTTACTTTCTATGTTTCAGTACCACCCTAGATCATATGTCTCCATGGAGCAACAACTAATATCCAGTCTTACCATGGTCTGCTCACTAGGATCTCGTAGCCTTCCTTGGAGTCTTAAGGACTCTGGCCATGAGACCACATACTCAAACTCAGCCAGAGGACTGACTGAGGTGACTCTCACTTCATTCACTCCAGGACAGAGACAAATCATCAGTCTACACACTCCTCATGCTAACATACAGACAGACAGACAAACGGTTTGTGGCCACTTGTCATTCACACACCTGTAACCTTTAAGGGGGAGTGATGTCTCACTTTCAACCTTCCCCCTTGGACACTGGATCAATGGCCATGTCTGGACTCCCCAAATTGTCCTACCCTGGAGCGCTCCCCTGGCCTTACCTGTCCTCCAGAGGAAACCAAAAGACCTCCTTCTCTTGGGGCCTCTGGCAGCTCAATGGCCTACCGGGTCCACCTGCAGTTTCAGCTCTGGAGCTCTGGAACATCTCAGGGAGTGCCTCCCCTAGAACCATGCTGCAGGCAGCAACTGCTGGGCTGGAGCCCAGCAGGTCTCTCCCCTTGCCTGGGTCTTTGCAAATCTCACTGGGGCCTCCATATGTTGCGCGGTAACCCACAGAGACACACCAGACTCCAAAAATCCAATTTGGAGGTCTTTATTTTACCGACTAGCTGGGTCTACATGACTAAAGAGTACAGCCCCTAGCCTCTATTGACCACCACTTATATAGAAAGAAAAGAACAATTCCAGAGTCAAAAGTTCAAGTTCACATAATTTTAGAATAATGGAAAACAACTAACTTGAGACCAAATAATATATGTTTACCTTACAGTTGACATTGCTTGGATTTTCTACTTCTGCATAAGCAAAGTGGCAGGGATACAGAAGCCAAGGTTAAGCATTATGCAGCGCTAGTAAAGTTTGTGGTGACCCTGACTTAAGCCAAACATTCTTAGTGGAGCTTATGGCCTTGTAGTGCTTAGGGTGGCAATATGGAATAACTAGTGTTAAAATTTAAGCATACCTCATCTCAGTGTCTCTACCCCAGCACCTGTAAGTGACACATTCTGGGGTTTCATTTCATCCATGAGAGTCTGGCTCCCAAATTTGGGAATATGTTTAATTTTCTGAATGGTGGTTTTCCTTGTGAATGGTGGGTGATGAACACTGCATGTATGAGACAGTTCAAAGGTTTGCTTTTCTTCTCTCTTGAAAAATGTAGAGCTGGGAGTGGTGGAACATGTCTGTAATTCCAGTACTTGGGAGGCTGAGAGAGGAGGATTGCAGGTTCGAGACCAGGTTCAGCAACTTAGTGAGACTCTCAGCAACCCAGTGAGACCCTGTTTCAAAATAAAAAATTAAAGAGCTGGGGTTATAGCTCGGAGGTAGAATGCCCTGGATTCAATCTCCCATAGCAATACATACATAAAATAATAAAAAAAATTATAGAGAGAATGTTGCTACCATATAACTCCAGTTTTTCCATTCATTAAATAATTGTATTATATTGTTAGTATGTTTTAATTTTCTTAGCTAAAAACGAGTAGATTGACAGAAGGAAGCCTTTGCTTCCCTCATCCCAAATCCCTGACCTGTGACCACATGAGCCCTCCCTCCTGTTCCAACAAGTTCTGGCCTGGCCTAGGCCCCCCGGACCATCAAGGGTTAAGTTTCTGGGGTCAATTAGACCATCTCAGCAGCACACACAGTGGGCTTTGGAGAGGAGATTCCTGCATGCAGGACTGTCTCAAGGTCCTGCTAGCAGAAATGAGCCCAGATGGACATTCCTTCTTTATACTATGTCTGTCCCTGATGTATGCTAAGAATAGCCTTTTTCTCTATATTACAAGTTGCTTTTTGTGTATCCCGAGCTTGGCATTAACAAACACTTTGTTTAAACTTGCAAATAAAAGAGGCTTCTGTGAGGAGACTTGCAGGGGGCAGAGAAGTAATAGAAAAGGAGCTCTCTACTTGAGCAGTGATCCGCGGCACCCCTCCTTCTCTGAGGTCAGGGGTTGTCTCCATGGGATGCTGAGGCTGGAATTATTCCCCAAGCAAACTTGTGGCTCCATTTCCAGGAGGAAGAACAGGAAGAGCCCAGCTGCCTGCTCTGGAAAGACCGGAGCAAGGTTTCCTTTAATGAAATGATTGCAGTCTGAAGCTGGGTGCAGTGGCACATGCCTGCAATCCCAGTACATGGGAGGCTGAGACAGGAGGATAACAAGTTTGAGGCCAGCCTCAGCAACTTAGCAAGGCTCTGAGCAACCCTGTTTGAAAACAAAAAATAAAAGGGTTAATATAAAAAAGGCTGGGGGTGTAGCTCGGAGGTAGACCACCCCTGGGTTCAATCTCCAGTACCAAAAAAATAAGATCCCAGGCTTCAGCAGGTCCAGGCTCAGGAAGGCAACCTGGAATGGAAACCCCTTCACTCAAGCTCTTCAGGGATCCTATTCCAGGCACTGAGAACCTAGGGGCTGTGCTGAATCACCAGCCAATCAGAGTCTTGGTCTATACAAACTGTCCAATCAGGAGAGCCAGCAGGGAGGGGGGCAAACTGCTCAGAAACCATGGGATCTTTTCTGGGCAGCCACACTCGGGACCTGGTCTCAACTGCTGTGAGAGTCCCTTGGGGGTCAGCACCCTTTGTAGCACTGTGACTTCTGCTCAACCCAGAAGCCTAAGGAGGATGCTGGGTGACCCCAGAAGCTGGGAAATGGTGAGTGTTGGGCTCAGCCTCCCCAACAGCCTCAGAGTCCACTCTGCCCTGAGTCTCCAGGCATCACTAGGCTTCTGTCCCTCTGGCCAGGGGGTACGACTGGTCCAGCAGTGGAACTGGCGTCCTTCCCATTGTTAGAAACAGGTTTTAGGGGAGTATTAAATAAATACTCACGAACTCAAAAGTAACTTGGCAAGGTACTTCACTTCTACACAGAAGGGTGCACACACACCATGAAATCAGGGCAAGCACCCCACGTGGGCAGTCTGTGCTCTCCTTTATCCTCCTGATGCATAGCACACTGTGTCATCCCCCATTGGCTGGGGTGAGACCTCACAATCTAATCCAGTTGGCTAATTTCCCACTGGGCAAGTTTTTTTCTTTAGAACAAAGGTGAAATAGGAAACCTGTACTTCCCGTAGAGGAGCATACAGACACATGTACCAGAAAGTTACAAAACGGATTCCTAAGCTACTGTTACAAAATGAATACCAGCCAGTTTTTATATGACCTTATAACTTCAATAGAAAAGATCATTTTTCTTTCTTACAATTTCCCCCTCTTTTATTATACATTTCTATTCTTTTCTTCAAACTCCATTAACATAAGCTGACCCTTATGATCTAAGTTGATAAGTAGAAAAAGATTATCAATATAGAAGGGGTAGAGCCTGTTTGGTAACTGTTGTTTCTATAAGTCTTTGGACTAATCCCTGTGTGTAGGGAATTATACAACAGCCTACCAAAATCATTACTCTGATAACAATGATAAGGGAGGTCAGGACAGATGTTATTATTCCCTTCCATTTACCAAACCATTGTTTTATTGTATTAGTGAAGGGATCATCTACTTCTGAATTTTTAGTGAGCTCATTTGTTAGAGTTGTTTATCCTTGTAGAGCTAAAGAGCTAATCTATTTTTCCATGTTATTTGGCTAGTAACATCTAATTATTTATTTCCTTTATAGCATTTTAATATAGTTGGCAAATCTCTATTGATGATAATATAAAGTTAGTCTATTCTACATTTAAAAAAAACCAACATAGTGTATTGATTATTATTGCCCTGCCCATCAGTACCAACAATTTGCCCATTATAAGGGTTATCCATGACTATGTTTTTTGTTTTTGCACATTTGGCAGAGCCATCTATAAATTAAGTATCCTGTTTCTCCTTTAGGTGTCCGGTGGCCCTGGACATACAAAACCTCAAGAAGGACAAATATAGTTATATAGCATTTTATAAAGACCCAGAAGTTTTGGACAACAGTGCTATATTATTATTATTATTATTATTATTATTATTATTATTATTTTTCTGTGAGCCTAAGAGCAGAAGCACCATTATAAATTATAATGTAGAATATAAAGGGGAACCAAAGTCAGGAGATAGCTAGCTAAATTAAATGGGTGGTCTTTTAAATGGCTCCATGAGTATTACTCTTCTTTTACCCCAGAATAGCACACTTATTTTTGGTTATACTTTCCCTCTGGGTGTTCAAGACCAAGTAGTTAGCCCAATGTTGGGCCAACATAAGTTTGTCTAGCATTTTTGTTGTTAAAGTCAGTTAAGGCTCCTCAGGGTTACTCTTAGGGACATGGTGAGGCTTTACCTCTACCATCTGTTTGCCATCTGCCAAGATGGGTCTCGGTCTCACTGATCATTTGGCTTTCTTTGAAGCACAGAGGACATTTTTTTCTGGTGACCCTCCCTTTTGCAGGGTATGTGCTTGAGGCTCCCAGCCTCTGGGGATCTCCCTGTTTTGGGAAGCCAGATGACTCACCACTCAATGGGCCTTGAGTGAAGTCCCATCATCTCTGGTTCCTATTTGACCTTGAAGGGTGAGGGCCAAAATATTGGCTATCTTTTTAGCCCTCTTACTCTTTGATTGTTCTCTAAGACTCAGAGGTTGAGCACCCAGAAGGTCAGTTTCATCAAATCTTCTTAATGAGTAGGGGTCAATATTATAGCCTATTTTCCAAGTAATGGCTATCAAAACATTGTTTAGGTTATTCGGTTAAAAAATACAAAACAAAACCATTAGGGACAAAACAAATCCAGTTTGTGTGATAGTTTGATAATATCTGATGACAAACAAATCCCCATATACATGCAGCCACTGGTCCCTGGAGACAGTGAGCCAGACAATTCTCATTTCTGAATACATATACACCATCTCAGTTGGCACAGACAGGAGAAGATAGGACCAGGAGATGACAGTCCAGCCCTAGATCTGCAGAGCAGAGGAGCAGCCCTTGGTCCCTGAAGACCGGGGAGGAAGTACCACTTTTTAGCACCAGGACCAGGGATGAACTACAGATTTACACAGCCCAGGCCACCAGACTATGGGTCAAGCCCCCCCCCCAACCTGTGCTGCACATGGAGAAAGTTGCCCAGTGTTGGTGTCACTCAGGGAATGACATCATCAAGGTGTATCACCATCATCACTGCCACCACTGAGGACAAGGGAACTGCCACCTTTATGGTAGACACCACTCCCCCAAAAGCCCCGGCAGTGCAGCAGAGAGGATAATCTTATCTCAAGCTTATTAAATCTTTCTCAACTCTCTTCTGGCTAAGACACTGGAGATGATGCTGTTCTCTGTACTTTAGCTTAAATCCAGGCTGTTCAGCCTACTTATCCTGTAACTATATAGACATTTATTAAAAAGTGAACACTGAGCTGGGTATGGTGGTGCACGCTTGTAATCCCAGTACTTGGGAGGCTGAGACAGGAGGATCTGGGTTCGCGGCCAGCCTCAGCTACTTAGTGAGGCCCTCCACAACTTAGTGAGACCTGGTTTCAAAATAAAGAATAAAAAAATAGGGCTGGGTGTAGCTCAGAGGTAGAATGCCCCTGGGTTCACTCCCAGTACCACAAAAAAATAATAATAAATAAAAAAATAAAAAAGGACACTGGAATCTCTTTCTATTTATCCTGACAATTTTAACCATAAGATCACACCATACTCAGAATACTTCATATATCTACTATCAGCCATAATTAATTTTTTTCTAACTTTTACACCTTCAGTCTTAAGTGATTCATTTAGCTGGAATCCTCAAAGAGATCCCACAGGAGCCTACACAACACTGGCATTTTACAAAGGGAAAACAGATAAAAACAGACACACACATAGACAGAGTCAACAAAAAGGGCCCATAAACAGACTAATGGGAATCTCCAGATAGCAGATAAGATAGCAGGACAAGAATCCACATTCACCAATGGGGACAAGTCTCCCCCGCAAAATGAGATTCTCTAGTTCCCTCTTGACTACAAAAGTTATAAAATTTCCCACAAAGGGAACCAATTGAATGCCCCCTCCCCACCAAAAAGGACCCAGTGTGAGGAATCAAAGGGCTTTGAAGTGCACTCCAAGAGGCCAAGGTTGTCACGACTTACTGCATCTAGTTTTCTTCCTCCCAAATCAATCTGAATGTCAGAGCAAACTGTACCCACTCAGGGAGAGAAAAGTGAGAATTTCCCAAGGTGAAAAGAACCTTGGCAGCTGCTGGGAAGTCTCCAATCTCCCCTGCCCCTCGTGGGAGAGCACCCCTGTCCAAATGGTTCTTACCTGAGGCAGTCTTCCTTCTCTCCAAAATCCAGAGCTGTGGCTCTGCAAGTTTTCCCACCTCACTCCTCTCAGCAGAGTAAGAGGGTGGGAGGGGGAGTCCTGCCTCACTTAACATAGTTGTAACCAAATTCTGGTACCTGTCCCAATTTGCCAAATCCAATAATTGGGACAAGCCTTTGGGTAGAAGGAAAAAGAAATTTATTGATTTGCTAGCAAACCGGAGAAACCATGAACTTAAGAGTTTAGAATTAAATCCTGGATTTTTCCTAAACAAAGGAATCAAGTCCCTTTTAAGGGTGAGCTCTTCAGGATCACATTGGCTCGTCAGAAGAGACACAAGTTATGTCTAAGTCATCCTTGAGTTGGTTCTTTTTGGACTCACAGGCACTGCTTAATTAGATCATCCTTATATAATATATTGGTTTATATATAAACCACTATATTAATTGGCTAACTTAGCAAAAATAATTTTTAATAATACTTTTATTTTTACCTTACCAAACTTAGTTTAAAGATGTGTATGTCACATGAACTGAAAGGTATTTGGATCCATATTTTTTATTTAATTTAATTTATGAGTGCTCATTTATCTATAATTAATATATCCAAACCTCATTTGGCCCAAACTGAAGTTGGCTGGTAGTAATATGGGCTCCTGGGTCTAAATGAAACATCAATATTTAATCATCTTTTTTTATCTTAGGTCCTAGGATTATTGCCTCAGCATTTGAGCATTTAGCCCAGGGGGCTATTTGATTGGATCTTATCCTCATTTTCCTTTTTCTGATCAGAATTTTTCCTACTTTGTTTCCCATTTCGGATAACCAACTCTGAGTGTTTAGCAGGCTCAACTTCCTTTATCGGGGTCTCTTGCACTATTGAGGCTCAATCCCCTTTATCAGGGGTCTTTTGCACTCCCCGAGACACCCAATTCCTAACTGCCCAATTCCTGGGTCAGGAATTGTAGGTGGTTCTTAGACTACCATATTAAGCCGAATAGAAGCTCCACCCCAAACCACAGATCGGAATTCCACACTCGCCCCATGTCTTCAGACACATTTCACACTCACACATCTCCGAAATGACCCGGAAATACTTGGCCACCTCCCTCGTGGCATTTCTCACCTCGATTTGCATGCAAAGTTACCTGGCCTGCCAGCTCCTCTTTTAGGCCTCCATACATTGCCAAGAAACTTTTAACCACCAGGTCCTGGTCAATTAGTGATCTGCCATGCCACTCCAAACACCAAGGGGCTACTACAACAAGGCACTAGGATGCATCTCCCCCTTGGGTGGGAAGTGTGCAGCACTCACCCAACTGACAGGAGAGCCCCCAATTGTCAGAAATAGATTTTAGGGGAGTATTAGATAAATACTCACGAACTCAAAAGTAACTCGGCAAGGTACTTTATTTCTGTGCATAAGGGTGCACACACACCATGAAATCAGGGCAAGCACCCCATGTGGGCAGTCCGTACTCTTTTATCCTCCTGTTGCATAGCCCACTGTGTCATCCCCCATTGGCTGGGGTGAGATCTCACAAGCTAATCCAGTTGGCTAATTTCCCACTGGGCAAGTTTTTTTCTTTAGAACAAAGGTGAAATAGGAAACCTGTACTTCCGGTAGAGAAGCATACAGATACGTGTACCAGGAAGTTACAAAATGGATTCCTAAGCTACTGTTACAAAATGAATACTGGTCAGTTTTTATATTGTAAGGTTGCGGGTTCGAGTGCTCGGAGAAATGAGAGACCAATTCCACCAATCGATAATGCAAAAGCAAAGGAACTTTATTGGCTAGCTCGAGCTAGGGTCCAAGTCTCATCCATCACAGTGGAGTATTGACCTCGGCCCCGAGCTCTAGATTACTCAGGCTTTTATACATTTTGGTTACATATACAGTTGGCAACAGTTAGGGGTATTTGGAGTTCACTGATTGGCTCGTCACACCTGAAGAAGTTAGGGACTTTTCACCATTGTTCTGACAGGCCCCACCGGGTGGTAGTTTCTGTGAGAACAAAGTTGGGGACTATTGGTTTAAAAGCAAAGGAGGCCCTACCATTGTTCTGACAGGCCCCACCGAGCGGTGGCTTCCGTGAGAACATCTCTTGGAACTATTGGTTTAGGCCCTACCATTGTTCTGATAGGCCCCACCACTCGGTGGTTTCTGTGGGAACATCTCTTGGAACTGCTGATTTAGTTTCTGGGAAACAGAAACTTGGGCCTAGCCTAGTTTCTTCAGAAGCACAGCCTGTCATGGCTGTTCTTCGGTCTCACAATATGACCTTATAACTTCAATAGAAAAGATCATTTTTCTTTCTTACACTGTCCCTGCGGTGACCCAGGCAGCATGGAGCCCTCTCTGGCAACCTGCATGTCCCTGACTGTGTGGTGGCAGTGGAGGGTTGGGGGGAGACCCAGACTCAAGTGTGGACTAATGCAGGAGGAGCGGTGGGGTGGGTCCCTGTCCCTCCTACCTCCCCAAGAGGATGCTTCCTTCTGCGTTTTCCAAATAAATACAAAGCTGGGTCTCAAACCCACCCTGTCTTTCTGGCATAGGCTCTTGCTAGGTTTCTGAGTCTGTTTTCATTTGCTAAGAGCTCAATCTGGGTAAGTTTTAAAGAAAAGTTTAAGCTGGGCACTGTGGCGCACACCTGTCATCCCATTATTTGGGAGGCTGAAATAGGAGGATTCCAGGTTCAAGAACAGCCTCAGCAATTTAGTGAGCCTTTCAGCAACTTAGTGAGACCCTTTTTTTCTTTTTTTCTTTTTTGGGGAGGAAATACTGGAGATTGAACTCAGGAGCATTCTATCTCAGAGCTACACCCCCAGCCCTATTTTTATTTTTTATTTGGAAATGGTCTCACAAAATTGATGTGGTTGGCCTCAAACCTGTGACTCTCCTGTCTCAGTCTCCCAAGTACTGGGATTACAGGCATGTGCCACCATGCCTGGTTGTGTAAGGGCACCCCGTTTTAGAAAGGACCCCTCGCTCCAGCCACGGGACCCAGCGCCGACCCAGGAACTCTCAGGAGACCAACTTGCTGCAAACGCACGAGGTTTATTGAAGAAACCAGTGCGCTGGGGCCGAGCTCGTATCTCACGCAGGAGTAGAGGAGCTCGACCCTCAGCAAGGGGAGACGAGGGTATTTAAAGAAAAAGGGGGGAGGTAGGACAAAGTGGGGTTAGAGAGCATACGTGGAGGAACTTTTACAACCTTGTTTTTCCCTTCCTCAGTTAAACATCAGTTGTAATAGATAGCTGACCAGTATACAATAGATTTTCCGCAGTTAACCAGTTCCTGTAACAATGTTGTTTGTTAAGATTTTATCTTACATCTGCTAGTATTTTGTAAATACCTGGTGTAGTTTGGTTCGGACAAAGGTCAGGGGTGGGGCGGTGGATTTTTCCACTGTTACAGCCCTTTTTCATTCAGGTCTAGGGGTCTTACTTTTCAGAATTTTGATCTTTCATTCCCCCCTCCTTCTAGTAAGTAGTTCTAATCTTAGAACTAAATGCCTGATTCTTCATATTCTGGGTATGCCTGACCTAGGGACTGATAGGATTTGAACAGCACTTACATGTTCTTTAATAAAAGTTATTAAATGGTTAATCACACAGGGGCCTATAGTGAGCAAGAGAAATAGAATCATTAGGGGGCCCATCAGGGCAGAAAGCAAGGTGGTTAGCCAGGGCGACTTGTTAAACCAGCCTTTTTTTTTTTAACCTTCAGGTTTCTTTGGCAACAATTAGCAGTGGGGTGTGACCTTTGTTCTTTTCACCCATTATATTTCCACTAAGTATCTCAGGTGAGGAGAGGAGTGATTAAAGGCATGGACTTTTAAGGCTTCTGCCTGACTGGATGCACTCTATAGGGTGGAGTCAGATCATGAACTTCTAAAAGCTTCAAATTTTTATTTTTTCCAGTGTCTCCTTTCTGCCTAATATTTCTATTCTCCTCTTTGAGACTTTTGGTCCCTTAATTTTAAGGGGGTTGTAGAGGGGCGGAGGTCTGACTTCTGAAATGTCTTCTCCGCTGATAAAGGGCCGTCGATTTTACCTATTTAGGGACCAAAAGTCTCATTCTAACTGGTCTAAAGGAGACACGGAAAGGCCAGGGTTTTTGATTGGCTGTGGAATTATCATTCTCTGATGGTCTGGAAAAGAGGCATAAATATGCACAATATTAGTCACTAATAACAGCAATTTAAACAACAGGAGGGCATTCTAATTCAGATGAACTGGAAGTGGGTACTAGCCCATAAATTAAACAGGCACCTCTATTAATACCTCTGTTATATTGTTGTGCCCAATCCAGGAGAAAGTTTGTTTTTTCCTGGAAGAATGATGTAGAAATTAGCAGACAAATAAGTTGACATCTTTTAGTCTGGCTAGACATAATATATACTAGTTATTAAGGAAAAAAAAAGACATAAAACCAAAACTTATCTTGATTCAGTCTTTTGGAATTCTTTCGGTG